>QOCX01001072.1:0-50086 GCA_005959815.1 Sarcophaga bullata | reverse complement strand
TCTGTCCGTCTAGCAAACTGTGTTGCACACTATTTGGAAATGTCTGTATGAGTTTTCATTCCATGTCATGACATTTTTTTTGTTTGCTCGATTTGTCCCCTTTGGCGAACGGGGATAAGTTTGATAATGTCTCGTTGCTTTTATTATTGTTGCTTTGTGGGCTTCTGCTGCTGTTTGGTTGTTGTTCATTAAAAGTGGGTCACATTAATAAATGCCACAAGTATTGAATTGCTTTTAAGCAGAATTTGCATTTCGGGCCGTCCTCGAAATTTGCATAATTAAGGATTAATAGCGGCTTGCTCTGATCTTTTTCTTTCCTATACTTCTGCACTTACTTTGTATTTAATTTTTATTTTTATTTTTCGTTTTTCTCTTTATTATTCAGTTTTTCTTCTTCTTTTCTTTTTTCTGTTTTGCTTTGTCTTGATTTGGGATTTTCTTTTTCTATTCTCATTTGAAAATTTTTGTATTGCTTCTCTGTATTCTTGTATTATTACTCCATTCTATGTAAAGTGTTATAATTTCCTTGGTAAAGTGTTATAATCTGTGGCATAAATATGCAAGTCATCATTATTAGAAGGAAAAGACATTTTTTGTGACACTTGAAGTGCAAGTTTGGTGTATAGAGTGTGGAATTATGACTTGTAACACAAGGTATTATAACTTAAAACACAATGTCATTGAAAAATCAATCAATATTTCAAGAAAAAAAAGTAAGTACACGGTTATGTGAACTCATTCGGATTCGAATTCTATAAAAAGTTTCATTCGCCTATTTACCTATCAAGCTTGGCAGCACAACTAGAGGGGAAAGTATTGTCCCCTGCGTAAGAGCCTTACCAACCAATCGATGATTCTCTGATACTCCTTTCCACAGCATTCTCTTTTGCTATGATGTGGCATTCCCTGCACATTCAAGTTGGCCTCATTGATTGATGCAAAACTGTCTACGTAGACATCCAAAGCTATCTTGACGTCCTGGATTTTAGTATTGTGACAGTGTCAAAAGATGCTTTACATTTCCCTTTTTTTTAACGATTAGTTTGTTTCATCACTTATGTTAGAATATCCATAAATTTTCTCTAAAAATTATTTAATTTTTCTTTTGTTTTGTTTTGCTTAACGCTGAATAAAATGATTTGTTTCTCCATCCTGGTTTTGTGTTGTTACTCATACGTGATAACAAATGCGAGTACAACTACAACAATTTTGTCATTAAATATTAATTATTTAAAAATCGAATTTGTGTTGTTTAAAACATTGTAAACGTTGAAATTAAAATTGAATTGTAAATTTTAAACCGGAAAACACGAAACGAATTAATTTGAATTTTATTAATCCCTAATGAAATTAAGTTATACGAGTAGATTTGTTGTTGTTGTTGTTTTTATTTTGTGTATGATACCCTATGTCATTGTAACGGCATTGAGGGAATAAGTGGACTCTACACACTGGCTTGTAACACCGTGAATAATAACTGGAATTGGAACACGGTGATACATATTAAAAGTGTTGCAATTCCTTTAACTTTGTTTGCAACCTTTTAAAGGCAGCATTTTAAAGGCAAATAATCGGTGTTGTAAAGAAAATGTTGGAAATTTTTTCCTGACAATTATTTGGTTGAGGCATGCTGAAGCGTGTTGTTGAAAACTTTGATAATTTTCGCAAAATAACTTACGAGCCAAAGGTCACAAAGCATAGTTTAAGAGGGTGATAGTAGTTGAGTTAGTTTTAAGTCCTGTTGCCTTCACTAAACACAAGGCGTGTGCTCTCGCTGAATCTTTGCAGATTTAAATTGTCATTTAATTCGCTTTTTAGCCACACTCGATTATTTATTGATATTTTCTTGTCTAAAATTACCAAATTTTCAAGCTAACTACATACATAAAAACATAATTGGTCATTACAATCCTTCAGTTAGGATTACGACCGAGCTTCTCACACTACTTAAGTTGTGTGTGTTAATTTTATACCTGAGTGGCAGGATCTACAGCTTAAAGTCGATTCCGAATGACAGATTTTTGGGAACCTTTTGATGGCAGTTTTATTTTAACCTCACAAGAGCTGCTGAGAAATCTGTTGAGAGGCAGTCGCCGAAGAAATATTTTTCGGCGACTTCTGAAGCTCTCTCTTCACAAGTAAATGTTTTAAAATCATTCAGTTTTTCAATTTTCCACGTATTCCCCATGACCACAATGAGAAAGCAATTGAGAATGCGTTTGTTTCTGCATTTCCATGGTTATCAGTTGCTTTTTGGTGAATTTTTAATTTACTTTAGTTTGCCGAATAACCATAGTCGGTTAACTAGGGGCTCTAGTGATAAGATTTTGAAGTCTATTGGTGCAATTGTTGATTTGGTTAAGTTTGCCGAAAGTTTTAATGGTTTTAGTGGCATTCAAAGGGGGTTCCAATTGTGAGATAAGTACGCAGTACGGTATCTTATAGTCGATTATTATCATATCGAATTTTCTTAATTGCTTTTTTTTTTACTGTGTGTGTGGTTATAAGTTGTTATTTTTTTTTTATATTTTTTTTTTGATGGTTTAACAATAAGTTAATATGACAACAGCAATAACAATAAATGGTAGTTAGTTAAATAATTAATTTATGTTGTCAACTTTAAAACAATTACCACACAGTGCGTTGAGATTTAAATGACCCCCAAATTCAACAACATCACACATACGGGAGTGGGTTATTCCGGTGTAATCAGAATCAATATCGTGAGTGTATATGAAATGGAGAATTTTGTAGATTTAAGTACAAAGTTTACTCTCAATTGGGCAGGAGAAATATTCATACAAAAAGCTAATGCTACGGGCTAATAAGAAATCGATAGTACAACAGATAATCTATTAATTGATCCTCCTGAGATAGTCTCCGACTTATTTTTGATATTTTTAGGGTGATATCACGGCGATAACTAAACGAACATTGGACTACAGGATTCTGGATACGGTCTTTGATCTTTGTGGCCATATTCGAAAGCTTGTAGTTCGACGGAACCATCGAATGAGCGATAACCTTTATCACAGAAGAAATATTTTTTCTTTTTAAAGTCTGCATTGGAATCTCAATCTCAATTATCCAGTACACTTTCTCTCATTGCATTAAGGAATATGTTGATTCACATGTGGAGTTCTAGTTTCTAGTTCCAGGATTCTTCAATTGCGATCTCTCCTGAGCCATTATTTTTATTTTATTTTTCATATCGGATTGAAAAATATTTTTTTTAATGAGATTTTTGCGTTTCCTTTTTCTTTTATTCTCTTCTTTTACACTTAAAAATGATTTTCCCTCCCTTTCCCTCCCTTTTTAATACAATAATTGTTATTCTGTTTTGTTTTTCTCCACCACTCTTATCTCTGTATATGTGTCCGTGTATGTGTGTGTGTATACGTGTGTTTTATTGTTTATTTTTTATTTTTAATAACATTAATGTGATTTAAGCATAATAATAATAATGAAAAAAGAAAAAGGGTTGGAAGGGCAGGAAATAGAGACGGGAAATAGAAAATAGAGACAATAATTTATGTTAAGTGCTCTGTTCTGTTCTGTCCTGTACGACTTTGTTCCACATCCCCAGCTTAACTCTATGCGGCTCCCTTCTTATGTATTTGGGGCTTGTGCATCATCGTGGAACGTCGGTGTTGTTTAGTTAGTGCTAAGCTGTCTTTGCAGTGGTATTAAGTTCCACTTTAGTTCTCTCTGATGATGATGTTCGTTGGCTGGCTGTTGGTTCTTTTTGTTCCGTTTTTATAAAAGTGTTACGATAAATGAAAATGAAATTTTACGTTCTTTTTTTTCTTTTTTTGCTTCTTTTTGTCTTGCTTTCCTCATTTACTCTAAACAGTACAGGGGCTATACCAGTCGTTGTGTTGGATGCTGGGGGTTTTTCTTTTTCTAGGTTGGTTTATATTATTATTATTAAACGTAACACAGCTACCAGCAGCAAAAGCCATCCAGTGAGTCAGTCAGCGCGTCAGATGCTTAGTCTGCATGCCAGTTAGCCAACCATTCAGCCGGCAGCAGTGTCAGGCAACCCATTATAGTGTCATATTAAAACATAATCCGGAAATAAGTCATTTTAATATCTATAGTATTATAAATACATACATACATACATACATACATACATACAACCATTTAATCCCAGCACTTACAGATCATACACAGGCAATAGCAAATATACAGCCACAATAAATATACGTACTACTTTATTCCCCATAATCTCTGAATCTCCCTCTCCTCTCTCTCCTTCTCCTTTTCTCTCATAAATATGTATACTTTCTAATATTTTATCCAGCTCTGCAGATGATTTTTTATAAATATTCGTTATTAAATTTCTTATATTCGTTCTCTTTCTTTTTTTCTTTCTTTTTTTTCCATAAATTTCCTGAACTGTTTTCCTTTGTATGTCTGTCTGTCTAACTTCACAATTTAATAGTTTTCATTTTCATAATTTCATAAGCAGTAGAACGAGTACACAAAGCTCTGTTGCATAAACAACAATGTATGCTGCTGTACATATGTTGATTATAAAACTCCCTAAACTGGTAGCAAAGTATGCGCCGCCTGCCATTAGTCACTTGCTTACGTAACAAGAAAATAATGAAAACGTTCTTCTGTGTGTTGAAACAATCTTTAAGCGTGTGATAATTTTCACACACGTTTTTATTTCATTTGAAAGATAATAACACCATGTGGAAATGGGAAGGTAAAGCCAAACCTGATTTGTAAAATCGTAAATCGTTCAACGGTAGGGAAAAGTGAAGATTCTTTTCATTTGAATTTGTACTCTAATGGGTGCACTTAAGCTAAACGAAAGGCTTAAGAATGCCAAAGTTTAAGCAAATAAAACCTTGGTGGACAACAGATATCTCTCATGCTTGTTCAAATTGCTAAAATATGTTCTGCTTAGTAATAAGAGTGGGTTTATAGTCTCAGCTCAAGTCTGCTTGAAATAAATTTGAAAGTCTCATTAGAAGTTCGAAGTGAAGAACGGAACAAACTTCTGTAATAATAAGGAGCTCCTTCCTATATATGCAGATTTTTTAAAGCTACAGATGATGAGTTAGGTAAATACAAAGACACCATGGGTTTTCTCTTAAGTTAAGTTAGGCTTTGATTCCAAAAGCTGACTTAAGCACTCATAGCGGCCTGTTGTAACGCCACAGGTGAACACAGTCTCTGTACTGCCCAAGGGAAGACGGAGTTGGTCGGCGCAATGGCTGTATTGGGTTTTCTCTTAGTTAATCGGATGTTGCCCCCACGCTCAGGTTCGTTTATCTATTCAGTTCCGTTTAAGGACAAAAAAAACTACAGAACCTAAAGAGTTTCCTACCGGTTTGAAACGACTTTACGATTATACAAATAAGGTTTGCTTACTCCATTTCCCATGGTGTTATTATCTTACTCAAATGAAACACAAACGTGTTGAAATTATCACACGCTTAAAAGATTGTTTCAACACACAGAAGAGACGTTTTCATCTTATTTTCTTGTACGATAGCAAGTGACTAATCGGCAGGCGGCTCATAACTTTGCCCTACCAGTTTAGGAGTTACTAATCAACATACGTACACACCTACATCTGTTTATTCGCAACAGAGCTTGTGTACTCGTTCTACGCTTCATAAGATTATGAGATGAAAACTATTGAAATTGTGAAGGTTAGACAGACAGACATACAAGGAAACACAGTTTCAAGGGAACTTCCCTGGAAAAAACACAGGAAAGACAAACCCGCAACGAACTCCATCCCCACCAAGGACGCACCGACAACGGCCGCGCGAGCCACGGAGGGGGAGCAGAGGAGCTATTCGTTCTCCATCTTCCTTCTCCTTTCTTTCCTTCTTCTCTCTTCTCATCCAACCTTCTGAACACCTCGCTCCCTCCTGTCCTAGTCTAACTTCAAATTCTAATAGTTTCATTTTTCATAATTTCCATAAGCAGCTAGAACGAGTACTACAAAGCTCTGTTGCAATAAACAATGTATGTGTTAATATGTCTGATTATAAACTCCCTCAAACTGTAGCAACAGTCATGCGCCGCCTTGCATTCTCTCATCGAACCTATCGATTAGCATACAAGAATCGAAATTGAAAATACAGACGTTCCACTACCTGACTGACTTTTGATATTACACATCCACTCTTTAAGCGTGTGTAACATGTTATATCAACACAACATCTCTTATATATTCATTTGAAAGAAATAAATATGACACCTCGAAATATAAAGCAAACAGAATAAATGGGAGCCGTAAGCCAAACCATGTAATAGTATGATCGTAAAATCGTTCAATCCGGTACCAGACGAAAATGAAATTCTTTTCATTCTGCACAATTATGTCTCTCGCTAACATGTGCAGCTGTATAGCTAAAGAAGCGCGTTACGACATGCCAAGTTAAGAACATAAACACCTGGTGCACAACAGAGTATTGCCACTCATGGCTTGATTCAATTGCTAAACTGTCTCGCTTAGTAATAACGATTGGTATAAACCGTCATCAGAGCTCTAATTCTGCGCTAATAATTCTGAAAGTCATCGATTCATGAAGTTCGAGTGAAGAACGGACAACTTCGTAGATAATAAGTAAACTCGCTTCTATTATATGGCAGAAATAATCTGTTTCTAAAGCTACAGATGACCAGATCGTATGGTAAATAATTAACCAAAGCACCGATGGGTTTCTTCTTCTATCTAAGACTAGGCATAATTGATTCCAAAAGCTGCACTGTAACAGCTCTAAGCCGCCTGTTGTCAACACGCCACAGGGTAACCGTCTCACATACTGGCCAAGGAAGACGGAGTTGGTCGGCGCGAATAGAGCTAATGTATTACGGTTTCATCTCCATTAGAGTTACAATTCGGAAATGCATCCCACGCTACAGTTCAGTTCAAAACAAAATTCATTCCGTTTAAGGAAAAATTAAATAACAGAACATAAAAGAGCAGAGTGAACGAATAGCAAACTGAAAGACCCCATCTCACTCTCCCTTTGCCCCTATAGTTACTACAAACAAACTCAATTCAAAAATACGTTCCCCGAATCTTTAACTAGTGGCCGCTATCATCCCTAGCACCAACAATAAGGTGGCGCGGCTTCGGATACCGGGCATGACACGGCGCAGACCAATCTGCGCAACAAGCGGCATAACCAGACTCTCATCGAGCCTGCTTACAACTCCAGAAGTTACCAGCTCATACCTCCGTTTCGGGATTCCGATTACGGGCATTGCTTGGACACTTCTGTATTGTATTCTTTCTCGCAGAAGCGCTGGAGATGAGTGGGAAAGGATCGAACTGTCTCTTCATCTACCTCGCTGCACATGCCGCGCCCACTTGTTGGAAGAAGAGGCATCTGGGTGCCCTACTACAATGGCCTAAGATCGGATGCAGACTGTCATGTCATGGACTATTGCATTTGGGCCGCTCCCATGGAAGTTCCGAGTGGTTCTAGACAGAGGGGAACAATACTGTACACGTGGCTATATCAGACCTGCCTTGCCTGCGGCCTTATAGTGTGCTGCGCTCATCGACCTCATCGAGCGGACAGCACCTTCTCTACTACCTACCTACCCTAGCCCTACGCTGTGAACCCCCGTCCCTCTGCGCTTCTAACAGAGTTGTGCTATTAGGGATGGCGGATAATCAATCATTAACAATTTTTTTTATTTCATTTTATTTAAACGTTTCCATTAAAAAGTTTCAATTAAAACATTCGCATCAAATCAATACTATCCTCTGCACAATGGCTTTGACTGTTGCACACGCTTTACATTTTCAAAATACTTTTCAGCGTAAATAAATGGGAATACTTTTACAAAGATGGTACTCAATATTAAGTGCTCTAAACTATCATATTTAAAGCCGGAACACTAATAATGTTCTAATTTCCTTTAGGGAAATACGTACGAACAATAATATTCATTCATAACATATGATACCATCACCATCGCATTGGTATACGTACGTACGTATGTTCAGTCATTCATGCTGATAACGATTAACGAAATTCCTTCATGCTTTTCTGTGAATGTTTGTATGAATTCATTCACATCACCAGTTGAAAGAAATATTGTATGATAGTAGGAAGTGAGAGGGGGGAGGGGGGAGAGTAGCCTATCGATTATGTAATTATTTAATAAAGATTGATTTGTAATTAAACATCAGTTTAGCCTTTTTAGCTTTTGACACAGCAAATAGACTTATGCTCTACAATGTTTAGATAGCGTTGTTGTGGTTGGTTATTTCAGTTTAAGGGTGCCAATTAAGGTTTGGAATTCGAAAGTTTTCATTCGAATTTTTGATGATAATTTTCAAATTAACTTCACATTAGTCAAGTAATTAATTTAATTCGATTTCTGTTTTAATTTGGTTGCATATATCTCCTCAGCCATCCACACTATGTATTCCGTACTCATTTTTAAGTTTTTTTTTTCTTTCTGGAATGCTTCATTAATTTTCTTTAACATCATTTTTCTTTACAGAAAACAATTTAAAAATAAAGCTTTCAATCCAAGGTAAGTTGCAATTGCATTCATCTAAACGTGATTTCTCTACAACAGACTTTCCAGTGGTGATTTTTTTACATCTAATAAGACACCCTAGAAGTTGCCGTAGTCTAGTAGGTAGTGTATTGGCTTATTAGACGAAAGACCAGGGTTCGAATCCTCGGTCAGACATCAAAAAAACGAAATATGAAAAAATTATTTCTTCGGCGGCTTCCTCTCAGCAGATTTCTGGCAAGAACTCTGAGAGTTAATAAAATTGCCATGAAAAGTTTCTCAAAAAATCTGTCGTTCGGAGTCGACTTTCAAACTGTTTTTTTTTTTTCTAGGGTCCCAGACCCCCATCATGTATAAAATTTACACACACAACATAAGCTTGGTGCCTGAGAAGCTAGACCGTAATCCTGACTGAAGGGTTGTAATGGCCAATTATGTATGTTATGTATGTAATAAGACACCCTTCTAGGCACTTTTATTCTGTTCTGGCATCAATAAAGTTCTTCATTTTGGGTATATGCTCGCCGAACTGTTGATCCAATAAGTTATCAATAGTTTCCACAACACAAGCGGACGTTCAGTAATTTTATTACGTGCAACGGGAAGTATATTGCATTGCCAAAGACAGAAAACAAAGGATTAAAATTAAGGTACAATCCTGACTGGTGCAATCAGTTTATCTAAATGTACTACAAATCCATAAGCAAATTTAGATCAATATTCCCGTCAACACAATGTGTTGCACTGGGATGTCCTTACAACAATAACAGAGAAAGTATGGAATATTATATATCAGCTGTCCTCATATCAGTGTCGGCAACTGTTAACTTCATTTGTATAATTCTGAAAATGAAGCGTCAAACGTCTGTGGCTAACATTAAATTTTTCTTTAATTGCACTGTTAAGAGTGCCTTTTAAAGGTCATCAAAGGGTTAAGGGCTTGTGTACTGTTTATGCTCTCTGTACTGTACGAATTTAAAATCAAAAATTTGATTATATTGGCATTACGTTTTAATTGCATTTCAATTTCAATTGAATGCAAGCGATTGAATTGATTCATCATGCATGCATGCATTCCATGTGCAACGCACTTACATTTCAAGTAGTGTAGGTAACGAACGAAAGAAAAAAATAATTTTCGATTAACACTGAAAACAGTTGCATTTTTTGTGTTTACATACACTCGGTAATAAATTATTCTCTTTATTTTGTGTTGCTTTTGTGTTTTTTCAGGAGCCATACTAAACGCGCGCACACGCACACAAATCCATTGCTTTATTTACAGCACAGTGTGTTCCCCTTGTAATTTTTATGGAGAATTCGAATTAAAACAACTGAAAAAATAAAACACACAAGTATTCTCTTGGAATACAATGTTATTATTACTGTTGCTGCTATTGTTGTTGTTGTTGTTGTCCATTAAATCTCTTTTTTTTTCTCATTTTAGGGAAATAAATTTCGAAAAAGAAAAAGAAAACAATTTCTTATAAAAACAACAACCAACAACAATTGTATTAATGATAATATGTATGTATGTATGTATTGATATACAATATATTACCGTTAGTATTAAAAGAAATGGAATGCATTTCTTTTTCACTCATTAATCAAATTATTGTTGTTTTTATTGTGTTGTGTTGTATTGTGTTCTTCTACGGTTGTTTATTTTGTATTTGTTTTGTGTGTTTTTCTTGATTTGTTTGTGGTTCTCTGCCTACAATTCACTCCCTCCGTGTATAAATTAGAGCTCGTAGGGAAATAAAAACAACATGGTAAAGGGAGATGTGTGTGTGTGTGTGTGTATGTGTTATGTGTTTATAAAGAATACTGATTTATAAACATAAACACATAAAGTGTAGGGGGGAGGGGTAGAAAAAGCCTCTCACAATATAACAAACAAACCTGGCAATAACGTAATACAATATTTGTATTTGTGTTCACCTATTATTTGTGCAGGCCGTTAACATAGAAAATAAAAAACGGGAATAAAAATTGAAGCTTTGCAATGTACAGTGACTCCATTGCTTAATCGGACATGATTTTTGATGGATTATTTGAAGATGATTGAAGTTTTTGAATTTTTAAAAATCGAAATTTGGGGCGAACATTTTTCGCTATCTATGCCACGGCCGTTAACACTGTACCCAGTATTTTTTCTACGATTATATGATAAATACTGATATGATGCGTTCAGTGTATTAAGTTTAAATGCCGTCTGTGCTATATTTTCTTCTAATTGAGTAATTTAGCGTTGCAGCATGACGAATTTGAAAATTAGGTCTTCACGACTCTTTACGATTTTCGACAGAAAAAATATTCGAATAGGATGTTATACTCATAAAATCAATCAACAGGCCTTTTATACTTTTTTTTTTAAAAATATTATTTTTTTTAATGGAAATTTAATTGTTTTTTATTTTTTTGAGAATTTTTTTTCTTTTAACAGTGCAGTCCATTCCATGTTGATTTTCATTCATTAATTGCTATGGCATGTTCAAATGTTTATTTGTGTATGTGCTTATGCATGAATTTAGTTGCAGTTTAATTGTCCGTCATGGAGTAAATATTATGTGGAAAGAGTATGTAAAAATAATAAAAAAATACAACAATAACGCGCCTTTGATAACAATAAAAAATAAATGAAAAAATAAAATCCATTAAAATGTTTATTTATTATAAATGCAATCAATAAAAAGAAAAAAAAATAAAAATTGGTAACGAATAAAAGCTATAGCTTGTAAAGGCCATTCATACTTTTCTTGTCACCGTATGGCTTCTACTACATACATACATACATAATTGGCCATTACAACCCTTCAGTCAGGATTACGGCCTAGCTTCTCCAACACCACTTATGTTGTTGTGTGGCCTAATTTCTATACATAAGTGGCGGGACCTACAGGTTTAAGTCTTACTGCCGAACGACAGATTTTTTTTGGAACACTTTCATGGCAATTTTATTTACTCTCAGAGTTTTTGGCCAGAAACTCTGCTGAGAGGAAGTCGCCGAAGAAATATTTTTTCAATTTCGTTTTTGATGTCTACTCGGGGATTCGAACCCTGGCCTTTCGTCTAATAAGCCAACACACTACCTACTAGACTACGGCGACTTCTAGTCGTGGCTTTATCAAGGTACGTGTCAACTGGTTGTATGTTTATAATCAAGTATGTGAGACTGTAGATAGGGATCACATATTTTCCGATAAATTTTAAAAAAATTAATAATCATGGTACCTGGACTTATGCTCTGCACTGTACATTACCATACTTAGTAATTCAAGCTGTGAGATGGGAGAGCGTGAGTTGGTGTAATTGTTCTCAGTGTTGTTGTTGTTGTATTCACTTTGTACGTGAAAAAAGTATTTCATGCGTATATTGTTTGGTTTGTTTGTGTTGCTTATTTAGTTTTCTGTTAAATGTAATTATTATTGTTGTTGTTGTTGTTGTTTTCCTATGTTATTCTTCTCCCTATACGTAGTTATATAGAAATAGTTGTTTTGTACTTTTTAATTGTTTTTTATAGCTGATGTCCATTATTGTTGTTGTTGTTGTTTGTTATTCATCTTCTTTTTTAATTTTTGGTATACATTGTGTTGTGCCTTGTTTGATTTTGTTTTAGACAACAAACAAACGATTCTTGTTGTTGTTGTTTTCAATTGTTCTTCTTTTTAACACTTTTTGTTGTTGGCGTTGTTGTGTTTTGTATTTTTTTAAATGCATTTTTACATTTTCATTGCATGTTTTGTTTATTTTTCCTTTGTAGTTGTTGTATATGTATTGTTAAATCGATTCATAAATGAGTAAATAAATCAGTGAATCAGTGAATGACTGAATGAATTCATCGTTTAATCTCTATTATGTTTGTGCTGCTTGTTGTTGTTGTTGTTGTTGGTCTTTCTCTTTCTATGAATGAATTGTGCGGTTCAATGGGTTCACAAGCAAGGCTGCTTATGCTTGTTGTTGTTGTTGATAATGTTTGGTTTGCATTTATTGTGTTTATGAATGAACATGACGCGACTGAATGAATTCCCTTTATTTCAACAATTAAATGAGAGACCAATTGGAAAATTTCTTCTTCTCTTTGCTTTTATTTTTTCCCCAATGGATTCTTTGTAATTCAAATCCATTATTAAAGGGGCATTAAAAGTGTGAAAGGCTAACAATTTGTTGTTTGCCTACTCAACTTAAATGCAAAGGCCATTAAGCATGCTTTAACTGACTGATATTGTTTTATAATCGCATGATGTCCATACATACATGCATACATGTCAAGTTAATGCCACTTGATATTGTACAAGCATTTAATATATTAAATAAGTGGCTCAAAGCTATAATGGGACACTTACTACAGCCACTAGTTTGTAGGATCAAATTGTTAAATCCTTAAGTCTTAATACAAAACTGTTGCTGTAAACTTTGATTAACAAAAAATCAATCAAAAACAGAAATCAATTTTAAAATTATTTTAAACTTCACTGCAATAATTTCCAAATCTTCCTCTTTCCATGGAAATATTTCAGCTAATCGATCCCCAACATGTGTTGTGTGTCATATTTCAAGTAGAACTCTTCGAAATGACCTGCAAACAATTGTTATTTGTCTGGCATTTGTTTGGTTTGCTTGCCAATTCAATAGAATAAATTAATTTGCTTCTGAAAATAATTTATTCCTCCTTCTGCCTTCAATTGTGTTAGCCAGGCAGATCGTTTCTCTTTTCTTTTACAAGCTGCTAATACAACAATAACAATAATGTTACAATCGTAACAATCGTTACAATCGTTACATGACACATACAAATATTTATGGACCAATCCTCATAGTAGTTTGTTCCCTTAACAATTTGAAAATCTTTATTAATTTACCCTCCAGTCGCATTGAGTGTCTGTTCTTACCGTTTATTACTGGCAAATATCCGAACGACTATAGGACATCACCCACCTGTCCACCTACAATATGCAGGAATTATTTAACATACGTTTACTCCCATTCATGTACCATTTCTCTAACACAAGCTTGTGGCAATAAAAACATTTGCGCCCTTTCGGTTGTGTGCTACTCTCTTAGCGAACTTTTATTTGTTTACGACGACAACGAGGAAGAAGAAGAAGAAGAAGAAAAAGTTAAATGCTTGAAAAAGGAACAGGAGTGGCTTCATCATAATGTTTGTGTTATTTGAAGGGTACCATGGCAAATTTGGCCATTTGACCACCACTAGAGATGGAGTAAATGAAGTGAGTGTAGTAAGTGCTCCAATAACATGAGTGTGTACACAAACATTATTTTAATATTCTTCTAAATTGAGAGAGGTAAACAGAGAGGTAAAGGTATGAATTGTTTCTAAAACAACTATCGGGTTTGGTAATCTCAACTTTCTGTAGTTTACTCTCTGCATGTTAGATGTACAGCCATTAGTTTTATAGAGGATGTAGGCGAATATGTGCAAGGCAGAAAGTCTGATAAAAAATAATAAAAAAAATTAAAGCCTGAAATAGCTTATACATGTTATAAGCCGTTGTTGACTTGCTGCTTCTATCGACGAAATTCTTAATTGGTAATCAATCTACTTCTAAATGGATTTTGAAAATTGTTTCGATTCGTATTAATATTCGTAATCAAACAACTAATGATTACATTCATTGCCATACTGGTGTTAATATCTTAAAATATTTGTTTTCATTGTTGCCATTGCAACTACTTTTTCCCATTCATTGCATTCTCCTACAACAGGTTTGCAGTGTTAGTGGCTGTCTATGTCAAGTCAAAAAAGGATACACAATGCTGTGTACTTGTCTCTCAAACGTATGACTGTTCATGTGTCTGCAGCAGCACAGTGTGTGAGTATTGGATGCAACTTACACTTGATAGGAGGGAAAAAGTCAAAAGTGCTACGCGTTTAATGGGAAGCAATTTGTTGTTGATATTGTTTTGTAACTTCGAAAAGAAAGACAACAAAGAGACAAAAACCAATAACAGCAACTAAAAATAAAACGAAAAAAATTTCGTTTTCTGGTAATAAAACCAAATGAAATGAAAGAAATGTGATTGTGATCATCTGCTTAGATTATAAAACTGAATGCTTGTAGCTGACTGAGTAGCTGACTTTAGAAATGATATCCTGACAGATGGAAATATCTGGTAGTGGTTTTGAAGTGTTAAATTTTCATATTGAAACAGGAGAGCAATTGTGCAATCATATTCTCACTAACAAGTGGTATTACATCCAGCAGAGCGTGTATTCCCACAATGAAAATGTCAAAACCTGTGCTTAAACTCAACGATAAACGTTTAGCTTGAACACTAATGCCGCATTCATCGTTTTAATTATGTTTATGAGTACAAAAGCTTATTATTTCCTATCTTTCATCCATGGTGTGATATAACAAAACAACCTTTTGTATACATTTACCTCATGCGTACAATATCACTGTCGATTAGCACTTAAATAATTGAAATTCACATTGATTCTGTGTGTGTGTGAAAATATTTTTGAAATATTTTATTCAAATAAAGAAGAAAAACTCTACTTTAGGTTTCCATTGAATCATTCGCACTTCAATTTTTAAACAATATTTCCGCATGTTATCTTATGGAGACTGTTTGCTTGTTTGGTTGTTTGTCGTATTGAAATATCTTATGGAGACTGTTTGCTTGTTTGGTTGTTTGTCGTATTGAAATTGTCATTCAATAAACTGAACGTATTAAACTTAAAAAATAAACGAACGGGGGGATGAGAAGAGGAGCAGCAGTAATGTTTAATAAATTTTACAGTTCAACAGAGAAAATGAAAAAATGAAATGGTGGTGGTGTTTAGCTGGGAATGCAATTTGCTGTGTGTGGAATTTTCAATAGAATTCATGGAATACTTAATTAAGCATTTAAGAAAGAGTGTGTGCGTGTGACCCAAATGCAGATAAATACCAAGAACCAGGCAAACAAATTATCTTATGAGATGCAATCCAGAATTGTAAAAAAACAACTCGACTTGTTATTAGTCACTGAATGTGCAGGCGACAAAGTAATTCACATGTATGAACATGATCACATTTCGTTTATTGTGTATTTTTCCACGTAAACAGACATTCATTTGAAATCAATCGTCTTACAGAAACAGGGTAAAGATGTCTCTAACTTCACCTGCCTTAAATAGTCAATTTAAGGAATGGTTTTAAATCAATTAAACACTAAATTATTCGTAAGTTAATTAAGGGACAGCCATCCATCCACTTGGCATTAGTGAGTAGCTTTAGTGTATAACAAGCAATTAAAGTGTTGTCTCAACATTTTTGTCGCCTGATTGTCGGTGCCGGCGGAACTGTTTGTTTTCTATTTTTTTTTTGTGTCTCTATTCGTTGTTGTATAAAGACTTACAAGTTATTTTTTTGTTGTTGTTATTCTACGTTTATGTTTCCATGATCTTTTAGATTCTAATCAGACACAAAAACACGATTGCTTTTCATTCTATTTATACCCTAAGCGCCGTCACATTGTTGCCGCCAGATCTTTACTTAATTCTCAGTTCCTATTCAGCTTTGTTTCAATCTTCTTCTACTGTGTTTATTAATTCGTGGTTTATTTTTATTTAAAAAAATTATTTTTTTTTGTTTGTTTGTCGCTTCTTATTAAAACAACAACAACAACACAATAACTAATGCTTGATTTGCTTTTCAGTGTCAATATCAATTATTGAGAATAAAAAAATTCCAAACATTTACATGTTAATAGTTGACGTTGTACAAGAACACATGTAATGAAGCTTAAAAAAAACCGAGTAAATATTCAAAAATAGAATAAAAATGTCAAAAAAAAAGAAATTCTATAAAAAAAACAATTAACGCTGTTGTTGTATTGTGTTTTGCTCATCATTATCAGTGACAGTTAATGTTGCGGCGGCAATTACAGTCGCAGCCTTAGTCGCAGTCGCTGTTTCGGTTCGTCTGTCGTATTCATTTCGTTTTTGTTTATTGAGCTTTAAATAATTTAATTTAAATGTTGAATTTAATATTTTATTGAGCATTCCAAAGTATCTCTGGAAAGAACAAAGTCAGTGTGTGATAGTTCTTAAAAAAAACTTTTTTTTTAACAAATAAAATAATCTTTTCTGTTTTTTTATTACTGGTAAGTGTGAATTGAAATTAATATTTAGTTTTTAATTGTAATGTACTTGAGATTTATGGTATTTGTATTTAAATTGTGCCAGTGATTGAATTGGGTTTCATATCGTACTATGAATGAAAATGCGAAGAAGAGTTTGATTTTGTGTGACTAATTCATTAACTACCTTACTTAAGTGATCTTAACAATTTTTTTTTCTTTTAAATTTTCCATCAGCTTATCAGAAATTTGAGTATGTCTTTGGTAATGAAATTTTTCTAAAAATCTGAACTTAATGAGAATTATAATGAACTTAAATGTGCAATAACTGGAGTGTAATTTGAACAACTGCTACAGTTATCATGTCACTAAAAATTATCACAGCTCCGATGTTTTTCCGGACCATAAAAGTAGTTTTAATAACGAAAAATTCTCCTCTTAAAGCCCTAACTGAGACTCCGTCCAACTCTCCAAACACCCTTACCCTATAAATAGTATATCACCACAGAGGAGAATGCGATTTATAATTAAAATTTTATATTTTAACTGTCATACGAGTAAGTTTAGTTATACTGTGTGGCTTTTTAGTTAATTTTTCTTTAGCAGCTACTGTGCGTGCTACCCTAATAATGTGTTTTAAACATTTGCTGAATGCACTTCATATTTAAGTAGCACACTTCATTCAGTATCATTCATTGAAACTGCACTACATTCACATTGAATGTTGTGTGTGGGTGTGCCTGTGTGCGAATAGGAGGAGACTGTCATATTTTGATAATGATAATGACAGAAATCAATGAGTTTAAAGACACTTGACAATCGTTTCGATTGCATTTCAAGGGTTAAATATTATGGAAATCATTCAAACAATGAAAAACAACAAAAAAATCGTAAAAAATAACTCAAATTCAGTGACACAGAATAACTTTGATTGATTTTTTTCGAATATGAACTACAGATGGCAGTGTTATACGAAGAAAATTTTTCTAGTGTGGAAATGAATGTGCCCAAGAAAGAGGGAACTCCCCCATAATGTGGAGAATTAGGAAGGGAGGGAGTGTGA
This sequence comes from Sarcophaga bullata, assembly GCA_005959815.1. Classification (NCBI taxonomy): domain Eukaryota; kingdom Metazoa; phylum Arthropoda; class Insecta; order Diptera; family Sarcophagidae; genus Sarcophaga; species Sarcophaga bullata. Next base: position 32,418 of record QOCX01001072.1, on the reverse strand, counting down.
GTATGTGCAGTCAATGGCATTATCACCAATTTTTCAACAGGTTTCGAGATCGTTCGTATTAGTGGAGATTTTTAGAGTAAAGGTTATCTGTTTTTAGTATCTTTTGACGCCCAGCCACCAGTTTAATATCACAAGAGAAAAAGTAAAGAAGACTTAATTACAGCAGGCTTTTTAATTAATATATGCCGCTTATTAAGCGTTAAGAGCCCTCTAGTCTTTTGTGATTTTTCTTTACGTCTGATTTTATGTGGAATGGACCGGTGCTGGTTTCAATTCTTCTCTAGATGCCCCTGATTTTTCTTGTTGATCATTTTTAATCGCAATTTTTGTTTGTTTGTGTCTCATTCTCAGCTTTGAAATATTCGAGTGTGCTCTGCTGATAACAGCCTCAACTCTTTAAACTGATTACGGCTCGTGTCACTTTTTATTTCACTTTCAAAGTTTTTTTATTTTTTTTTTTCATTTCAATAATTATCAGCATTTGATGGCATTGACATAGTAAAAGGCAAGAAAATTGTAAATTTTATTTGCCAAAGTCTAAACTGAATAACATTTTTCAAATACAAATCTGTTCAAGCCTTTTGAAAGCCAGCCTTATCAGTAGAAAAAAAATTTTTTTAAGAAATTTAAAAAATAAAAATCAAACACAATAAATAGAAATAAAATTAAAAATAAAAATTTTTGACATTTGATTACTTTGTATTGTGCTGATAAAATTGTAAAATTTTTATTTGTTTCGCATAAAAAAATTCGTTTTAATTATAAAAAAAAATTTTTTTAAAAAACCTTCCAACAGTGCTTCGTAAATAATTTTCCTGGAATTATTGTCTGCCAAATAAAAAGCAAAAAAAGAACAGAGAATTTACAAACAATAGTTGAACGAGAAGCCTGGAGTAGGTAGAGACGTTGAAGTGGTAACTTTGATTACCAAAGCTTACTGGAGCACGCATAGTGGTCCGTGGTAACGCCCCTGGTAGAAGTCTGAAGTAAAGAAAATTTGGAAAAATTAATGAAGACCGTAAAATCTGGACCATTTGCTTACGATTAGGTCCTTTATATAGAATAGGATTTTTATAAAGTCCACTTCATAATAGGTATCCGTGATTATAATGTTACCCTCCCTCTACTTGTGTAAGCTTAATAGGCTGAAGATACTCTATGTTGACCTGTGCATATGCTGTAATAACAAAGTGGCAGAGAACACCATTGACCGAGCAATAAGAAAAATATGCAAATATTTCCAATCAAATTTACAGTATTTGTTGTTATTGTTGAAGAATTTTTTTTGTTTGTTTATTGTTGTTGTTGTTTTTTATTACGTATGAGATTTTGCATCTCTTGTTTTGTGGACCATTTTTCACAGTCATCACACCACAGAAAGTAAGCGAACGAAATTCAGCATAAATTTTATTCATCGATTGTTTTCTCCCTTTAACAAGGGAGATTCTCGCTTTTTTTTGGCATCATCATTTTTAATAACATTTCCAAGAACAGAAAAACATTTCCCATCAAATATTGAATGAAAACCTGAAAAAGGTATTTTCATCCTAAAGCTACTATTGGAGAAACACGGTTGGAAAAAACATTGGAAAACTATTTCTGCATAAAAGAAATGAAAAAAATTTTAAGATTATTTCGAGTGATTTCATTGTGCCTTCCACAGTAGATGTCAGATCTTTGTTTATTTTGTATGGGCATAAGCAGAAGGGTGAAATGGATAATCTAAATTCATAGAGAGCGGGCCTATAGGTCTGTGAGTTTGATTAGCAGAATTTTGGATGAACAAAATCATTTCATTCAAAATGTCTTTCAAGATAGTTTTCTGAAATACTTTATCCAACGAAATGATTTCATCGTTGAAGTGAAACTTTTTCCCGCCGAGTACCTCGTTTGGGTTTGAGTCTAAATTCGATGATTAGAAGAGATGGGGTAGCATATACTATCCAACAAAAACCGCCTTATTTTCACCTTATAATATCCCGGTGCAAAATAACTGCTTTTGTCTGGTCCAATCAATTGTAGTCACACAATTCCATTTATATGACCCAGGAAGTCACGTTTCCTTTGAAAAGCTTTCTCATACCCGAATGATCAGTCCAATTTGAAACCACAGAGCCATAGCCAATGACATCCTCATCACATGGGCAATTTTTTCAATTATTACGGCCATCTTCTGTAATTTTACAGTCACACTTAGCATTGAAATTGATGGTAAAGAGTACCCTTTTCCAGTAAGTTATGTGTGAATAGATTGTACTGTTTTTTTACCCTCTTTAGCTTCGTTTAGTGATACTTGTTCTATTTAATTAAACCTAATAGAAAAAGTATGTTTTTATATCTGAAATGCTGATAAAAATTGTTATTTAAATGGTAAGGAATTTATTCATAACTCTACTATTATTATTTCCTTCTTTCATTCAGAATTAATTATGTTTGTATGCATACTTATGTATGTATGTATGTATGTGTTGTTACCATTCATTTCTTATTTTCTTTTTTAAGGGACTACTTTTGTGAATAGAGATTCACTATAGAGGACTTATGTCATGACATTTATTTATCTGCTCTTAACTTCTTCCATACTAACATACATACTTGTGTCTGCTAACTGACAGACAGACAGACATACATACATACATGCAGACAAACACTTAGTAATGATAAAATATAATCAATGAATATACCACTCTATAGCACACGCACTTACGTGTTGTTACTGTTAGAGACTAAAGGATACGCACGTATCCTAGACTCCTGTGTGTGCATGCAGACAAATTTAGTCACTCAACCAAATTGACACCTTGTGCACTCGACTTAGTTATTCCTGGCATTTATTCGTTCCTTTATAAATATATTCTCATTTATTTATTATCGACGTCATGGGTTCATTTCTTTATACAGTAGTTCTTTCATATTGTATTTGAATTTGAATTTAAATTTCAATCGATTGAAACAGACAGGTCTTGTTGGATGGTTTGGTTAGCTGATGGTAATAGAATTCATTTAAAAGAAAATAAAAATCTCCTATAAAATTGAATTTATTTAATTGAGCAACAAAAATTGTCCATAAGAAAAAAAAAACAAATTGGAAATTTATTTTGTTTTGAAGGCGCCAATCTATAGTTTCGATACGATGCCCTATTTATTTTTCAATTTATTTGACTCCTTAAAATGGTCTTAAACTACAGATTCTATCACAAACTAGCTGCGTGATGAAGTAATTAGGGCTTCCATGGTTATAAGACAGTCACAATGGGAGAGCAGTTTAAAGGAAAGATGGACATTTCGCTTGCCCCTAATGTAACCCCTTTGTTGTACAATAAATATTGCGAGCTGAACTTCAATTCCTAACTGATCATGATTGCTTTAAAATATAACTGCACAGAATTGATCATAAGAGCCCCCTCCTATATGCTCAAACTGTAAGGGCGAGAATGAATATGCTGCCCGAGATTTAGATTGCCCGGGAAAACAAGTTTAAGGATAAAATCCGCTTATAGAGGAGATGTTAAATTGCCTGAAATTCTATGGAGTCAATACAGTCAGCGTATGGCTGAAATTATGCTGAAATTCCGAAGGTTAGAGATGCAAAGTCGAAATATAGCAAGACTTCAGAGAAATATTACCGTACAGCAGTTCCGTGGAAGAAGAGTGGTTTAAGGATAACGGGAGTGGGTTTAGTACGTAGACACCAGCGATGGTGAATCGTGCACACTTATATTGGAACAAAAGTGTCTTTTGAATATTCCCATCTATGGCTCGAGACAGAAAAACTTTCTCAGAGGCGAACAGGTTGACTATAATATTGGTTGGACTGAAAAGCAATTTTTTTTCTTATAATTTCTTTATAAATCATAAGGATTGTTAACTTTCGAATGCTTAGAAAAATTTCAAATCAATGTAGCGCTTTGACTCTTTAAATACGTGTTCAGATTCGAACTTTTCTTTAAAGATATTTTTCACAGTACTGCTGCTATCGATAAGTCACATCGATTAATTTTATGACAGTCTTTCTTATTTTTTTTTTCTCAATTTTTATTCACTGTCACATACTGTGAATACCGTAAAAATCGTATCCCAAATAATCGTTTAAAAAATCCCAAAATGATTAGAAAGGCATCCGAATTTTGCCAATCTAAAATGAGACCCAGAAGAACAACATCAAGTAAAATTTTGCCTAAATGAAGAATTTTCATAAAAATATTCCTCAAATAGATCATGTACGGTTAAAATAATGAATTCCTTATCATTAAGGCATGACCACTACTTAGACCGTTTCAACCGAATAAAGCCAAAAAGCAGCTTCTGGTGTAGTGTACACATAAGGAGTTGTCCTGACGGACACTGTATTTTATTCATTATGTATTTGGGTTTCTACTTCTTTTGATTTCTTAAATAAAATGATTTTTTATTTATCGAATCTCGTATTGGAAATTTTATTTATAAAACATGCAGGTCGATTGAATGAATTTATATGGTAATTTTCTCTTTTTTTCTCTCTTTCGTTTTTGTTTTTGTTTTTTGTTTTTTATAAATAAAACCTTGATAAATACGTATGTTTGTTTCCGTGTGTGTGTGAGTAACCAGAATCTCTACTACAAAATTAATGAATTTTTTTATTGAAAATACTTGATTTACATAGAGAGAGCGGGAGAGAGAAAATAATTTTTCAATTTTATTTCGATACTTCAAGGAATTTAATAAATTACTTAAGAAATATTGACCAAATTTGTTATCTGAAGGTGTATGTTCGTAAAGTTAATACTGGATGATGATTGTGTAAATGATTTTTGAGAAAATTACTCCAATCTAGGAGATAAGTTTTATAGTTTATTGAATTAAATTTCAGTTTAAATTGTTATGATAAAAAAAATTATTATAACCATTTAGTAAAGACTACAACCACCCATATAGTGTGTGTTAAATTTATACGTGAGAAGCGGTACCAACAGTTTAACGTCGACTGCGAATAATCAGTCGTAGAAGCTTTTCATGGCAATTTTATTTACTCTCCGAGTTTTTGCCAGAAGATAGCTTAGAGAAAGTCGACGAAAGAAATATTTTTTTCATATTTCGTTTTGTTTGCGAATGTCTGAGCTAAGGTTTAAGCTCACTAGCTATTATCTAATAAGTTTACTAGATTAATATAATCACTAAATTCAGTGAATTTAAGACATTAGTTTATAAGACCCTTTAGTCTACTTGTTTTTAAAACCTTACTTGGTCTAATCAGGATTACGACTTAGTTTCTCACACCACTTAGGTTGTGTGTTTTAATTTTATACATGAGTGGCGGAACCTATAGTTTAAAATCGACTCCGAACGGCAGATTTTTCTAGAGAAACTTTACATGGCTATTTTATTTACGCTCAGAGTTTTTGCCAGAAATCTACTCTCAGTAGGAAGTTGCCAAAGAAATATTTTTTTCATATTTTCGTTTTGTTGGAGATGTCTGACCTGGGGTTTGAACCGTGGCCTTACGTCTAGTAAGCCAACACACTACCAACTAGACTACAGCGACTTCAATAAACTAAATTCAGTGAATTAAGGAATAACACGAAACTTTTTTTTTAAATTCATTTGGTCTTATAAGCTCTGCAGTATTAATGAACTTCTAGAAATGCGCGTGAAGACAATAACCTCTTGACGTTTTTAGATAATTGAAAAGCTGAAAAATCCATTCACCTTTACTCTTTGTTTCTACAAGACAAGCGTTATCAGGCAATTGACAGAAATTTCCTTGGAAAACACTCAATTACTGAAATGTTTTCAAATAAAATTTTCAATCTCCTGGAGTCTTTTGTATGAATTTGAATGAACTTTTATGCTTAAGCAGTATTTAATGTTGAAATATTTTATAATTCTTGTATTTTTTACGCCCACTGTAAGCGGACGTAATCATGTATATTCCTTACAGTATCATATTTAAAATATTTACTCACTCATATTCTTTTTTCTTTTATTTTTTTAATCTCTTTACAGACTTTATATTTTCCGAGCCTATAAAGAATCGAATCATAAAGATAGCGAATAAATAAATAAAAAAATAAAGAATGCATATCGTAATAAATAAAGCAATAATTAAACGTATTACTTCAGTTAATAAATGCAATAAAAAATAAAAAAAACAAGAAGAAAAACAAAAAAACGAATTAAAATTGTGGTGAACAAGAACAAGAACGACAAATAAAGACTTCTCTGCTGATCTGTTAATCTCTTAAAACAGAAAATTGTGCCAATTTTAAGAGACAGAGAGCGAGAGAGAGGGAGAGAGAGCTCAGGTTAATTACGGATAAGAAAATTAAATTAAAAATAAAAAAGAAAAAACAGCAAAAAACATACAATTTTCCATCAGAACAAACATCGAAACATAATGGTGTGGCATGAAATTGCCATATTAAAGGCTTCTGTTGCAAATCATTTTACAACAAAGTGATGCTGTTGCAATACAATAACATGGCCATAAAGGAAACAAAAATCACCCAAAGTGTTGAATATTATAAAATTTGGAAACATATCAAGTGGCGAAAAACAATAACAATAACAATAACAAACAATAACAAATAAACGAAAGTAAAGAAGAAAATGATAAAAAAATAACAAGAAAATTTTCACGTGAATGAAAGAAAAGAAGTGAAAGTCTGCTGCATACAATAAATTAAATGTTTAACATTGAAAAAACGATAAAGAAATAACAAAAACAAATTCTAAATTCTATTGAAATACAATATAATTTTAAAAAATATTCTCCTTCTTTTTTTTTGTAAATTCATTTGTTTGTTCTTTTAAAGCATTTATAAAACTCCGCCATAATTTTGTGAATTTTTTTTTTTTTTTTTTTTGAAATTTCTTTTAAGGACTCTGTACTTATTTTTTTTATTATTGAAAATCCATTTGCAATCAGTTGTGGTGTTTATTTTTTTTTTTTATAAAAAAAACTTGGAACTACTTAAACTCTAGTTTGTAGGTGCCATATTAATTTTACGAAAAAATAAAAGCAAAAAAGAAAAGTTAAAATAAGTAACAAAACATATATCGAAACATACACACACACTCACACATATCTCTAGCTGCCACGCCCATTTTATTTTTGTTGTTCATTAAATCCAAAGAAAGAACTTTGTGAACTGGCCTAAGAGAGAGAGAGAGTTAGAGAGCTTTATAGAAACCACCGATCTACGCGTTTTCATTGTTAGTACTCTTGAGGTATCACAAAACTATGACAATATCCAAGAAAACACATCCCCTGCAGAGAACTATGGAAACTGAAATTTTCCTTAAAACAGCCACCAGTCTCAACAACACCAACAACAATAGCAGCAACATGGAAAACAAAAGCCTTTTGAACAACCGCAAAAACATTAAAGACAACGTTAAAATTGTCAAAGACAATGATGACAATATTTTGGGCAATGACTGGTGTGGCCTGCAAAATGGTAGCAACGTTGACAATGTTGAAGGCATCTGGAAGTCTACAAAAATGCCCATGGCCTGTGTTTTAAAGAATCGCCACAAATATGACAACCGTTTGCCAAATACCATAAACTATACAAAAGCAAATGAAACCAATGGAGCCGATAATAATTGCTTCGATGATGATCATAATGATGATTATAATGATACAAACAGTACAAGTAGCAATAGTAGTAGTAGTAGTAGTGGTAGTAGTAGTAGTCGTTGTAGTCATAGTGGTCGTAATGGTGGGAATATATTATGGCCTAAAGCAACAGCAAACGTTTTAACAACAAAATTAAGGCCATTAGCATCTTTAGCAACAACCACAATATCATCAACAACAGCAACAGCTACAGCAACAGCAACACCAACAGCAACAGCAACAGTGGCGGCAGCCAGAGAGAATACAAAAAATGTCAAAACCAGACGGCAAATGAAATTGCAACGGCTACAACCAGAGCAACAGCCATATGATGCTATTAAACGAAATCGTAAAAGCAACATAATATCAACAACAACAGCATCAACAACACCAACAACAACAACAATAAATGGTACAAGTTGTGATACCACTGAGACCTCTAATAAAGAAAATAGCGCACAAAAACTGCTTCAACTCCCGCCAAACATTATAAACAACAGCAAAGGCTGTAGCCAGCTTAGCAATACTATCAGTAGCATAAGCAACAGCAACAACAACAATAATAACAATAGCCATAATGATGTGCATTTTAATAATAGCAAAAATTTTGTTAATGTAGATAATGGCCTTAACCAAAGTTCATGCAACAACAATAACAACAACAACAATAACAACGATAACAACTCAAAGCCAAATTCTATAGCAACGACGACAATAACCTGCCATAATCCCTCCACCGAAGCCAACATAAGCTCAACGTTAAGTAGCTCTACAACTGTAGCAAGAAGAACATCAGCAACACCAGCAACAACAACAGCAACAGCAACAACACCAACACATTTATTGGCAACCTCAACAATGGCACAACAAAATTCAATACTATTTGTTGGTAGACATAATGAAGGCGACAGACGTCAAAGCAGCTTATTAGGTGCATCAATGAACTTCTCCGCCTCCACACTAAACTCACCGGCATTAGGCACATTAACTACCGCAGCGACGAGCACAACAGCAACATCGTACAATAATCATAGCAAATATAAAGCTGCTGCTGCTGCTGTTAATAATCATGTTACACAACAAACGATGGCGGCTAATATAAATTCTTCAAATCTTTTCAGCCCTTCAAACATGTCAAATGCCAATTCGAATACCATCAACACCAACTCTACACCCCTATCCTCCGCTTCATCATCGTGTTCGTCATTGTATCAAAATTCTAATCAATATTTACGTCAATCACTGTTACCTTCGGCGGCAAATGCATCTTCTTCTGCTTCTACTTCTTCGTCTGTTAGCAATGGTCATTTCTCGTTGTCACCATCGTCCAGTCCGAATTGTAATTGTTGTAGCAGTTTTATTGCCCGCTGTTGTTTTGGCCTGCCACATTTTAAAGCGATTAATGTGCGCCGTTGTGTTTTGGCTTTATTCGCCATTACGCTTGTCACCATTTTCTATTATACACATTATATGGATACGGGCGTATTTGTGGGGTAAGTACCAATAACAACAACACTTCCAATCTAGTTAATAATTTTATATTATGGGTTAATTTTAAGACAGAAATCTCATTCCCTATATTAAAGGATACCTTTAAGTTGTAACAAAATCAATAGATTTCAGTCTTTCCAGAATTAATTCTGTAAGAAAAGTTCAGAGAAAAAGTGGTTTTCGTTTTTATTGTAAGCGTCTTAAGCTCTGGGTCATGGAATTGGGACTTCCAATCGTCTAATTTTACTCAATTCGTGCATTAGACTATCTTGGCAACCCTATCAAGATCAAATAAGTAGAAATTTTATTCCATTATCTGCACTTTAGTTACTGAAAACAATACGTAAGTGAGGTAGTTAGTAAAGTCTTGTCCTTATAATGTGTTTGAACCTCGAATTCGTTTTTTTTTTTTAGGAAATTCTTTGGAGTGATGGTATTTTAACAACTCGTCACTTAACCTAAGTTTCGGTAATCTTGTTCAGTCATCATTCAATCATTTTATGCGTGTGAAGATAAATTTGAATTTAAAAACCAAAGACGCAAACCCACACTGTTAGCAGCGTCACTTTTCCCCTTTAACAGGGCAGAATGTGCTACTAACAGAGCACTGTTTACTGCTTAACAGCGAGAATAAGTAAATTAGTCTTCTACGTTGCAATTATTGCAGACTAATAATGAAATTTTATTCTCATTATGTTCATTATAATTTGTGAATAAAAGCGTTGAAATGTGAAGGATGGTTGGTGGAGGCCCCTTCACCTCCAACTCTCAAAATTATACCAGCTGTCCCTCTACCACGATTCGAAAGAGGACCCTCTGGACTACCATTTGCATATAGTCGGGTAGGTGTACTAGTTCTTACATGTTCCCAAGTGGCCACTGATCTTTTTGAGAATTTTTAATCAAAAAAGCCAATTTTCACAATACTATGTCATTGATTATATTAAGAGGCCTTGGAACCTTCCTTTGATTATGATATGGTAGTCATAGACCTAGTATATGTTCTAAAATTACCTCCTAAACAAGTGGGCTGGTTCATACGGATATCGTTAAACAGCTAACAGTGCTCTGTAAAAGGCAAGAGTTAAGAGTTAATTTTGCTCTGTTAACGCTAAATGTGGCGCTGCTAAAATTTATGGTTTGCGTCTTGGATGTTCAAATTCGAATTTATCTTCACATTAACAATCGTATTTTACCTTTAATACAGGAAAGAACGTATCAGTAGTTTGCTACGAAAAAGCTACTGGTAATGCACAATGGTCTAATGGGCAATTCACAAAATCTGTATTGTCCTCTCAATTTACTTCAGAGTATATAGAGACAGTAATCTTGCTATTTCTCATCTTTCAATGTAAAAACACAAATCTTCGTATGATTATTTTACTTTGAAGTTTGAATATTTAAAATCTACAACCATTATTACTACGTATGATGGTTTATAATTGTTTCAAAATGTTTATTTAATATTCTTATAGTTTTTTTTTGTTTTTGTTATTGTTTTTTTTTTATGTATTTTATGACAACATAATAAATTTTAATCGATTTACATGTGTTTGTTGTAGCTGCAGAATGAATAAACAAAAGAAACTCAATTAATTTATTGTCTCTTTTAAAAAGTGTGCTGTGCTGCTACAACAGTCAATAAATATTGATTGTCATACAAAAGTTTCCAATTGTAAATTGTATTGACTTTTAAAACGTTATCGAACAGACAGACAGACAGATAAACAAAATATCGATGTTGCTTTTCATTAGCAAAGTGTGTGTGATGATTAATTTAAATTGTAATTAATAATACATTGTAACACTATTGGTATCAATATTCTTATTTTTAAACAATTTAAAAATTAATAAAAAAAAATGTAAAAAAATGCTTTGATGCTACTTTCTATATTCCGGTGTGTGGAATCACCCATGAGGATAGCTGTTCGCTATCTTATCCACCAAAAAAAACATCCGCCGTACTCTGACAGTTTGTGATGTGGCCTATAGTGGCCTATTTAATAATCTAATGATACTTTTTTGTATCAGTAGATATATGTATGTATGTATATGTGTATTCAAGATGCGTTCATACTAAATTCACATAAATTATGGTACACTAATCAGATAGTAGAAATCGCCGTAGTCTAGTAGGTAATGTGTTGGCTTATTAGACGTGAGGCCACGGTTTAAACCCCAGGTCAATCATCAAAACGAAAATATGAAGAAATATTTCTTCGACGACTTCTTCTCAGCAGATTTCTGGCATAAACTCTGAGTATAAATTTCTCAAAAATATGTCGTTCGGAGTCGTACTGTAGGCCCAGCCACTCATGTGTAATATGAACACACCCAACATAAAAAGTGGTGTGAAAAACTAGGTTGTAAGCCTGACTAAAGGATTGTATTGACCAATTATGTATGTAATGATGTAGTTTAAGTGCACATCAAGCTTGATCTTATAGTCTCTTGTCACTTGGATAATACTCTCTGTTGAGTGTTATCGGCAGAATAAGAAGTTTTCAGTAGTTTCGCTATAAAACAAGAATTGAAAGCCCACTCAGTCTGACTTTAAGACTTCACTATTCTAAACTGATTTGTTATGATTCGCCTGCTGTTAATATAGTTGATGCATGACTCCTTTGGTCTAAAACTAGCTTGAATCTCAAGATAATCATCAAACCTCTCTGGGATTATATTGTTAACGGTTCTTGTTAGTGTAGGCAATCACGTCACATTAGTTCAGCTGCAGATTTCTGGTGTACCGTTCCATTCAATTTAATGAGTTTGTTTCAGGCACTTATCACTTGCGGCCACAATAAGAAGCCTCGTCTCTCTGTTCGTTCATATTTAATGATAAATTCTAATCGGTAAAGTAAAATTAAAAAGAAAAAAGGGAAATTCTGCACAAATTTGCCAACTCTGTAGACTTTTTGATGTTTGCCAAAGGACCTCTTTTATGAATTTATGATTTTGTATTTGAATTTTTCATTCTATCTCTCTCTCTCTCTCTCTACTATAGATCCCTCATATTCTTCTCTTTACATAACTATTAAAGGTGGGCGAACAAAAGAAGGAAAAAAAATATGGAAAAAAGGGATGGAAAACCTGATTCTGTTTGATTTTTTTTTTTTTTACAAATTTTTCATTGCATTTATTGTAAACAGAATTCATTTAAACTAAAACCATAACTGCTGGGTTAAAAAGAACTACAAAAAAAAAAAAAAAAAAAAAAAAAAATATTCGTTGCACGTAAAACTTTTCTAAGAGTTTTTATTATAATTTTTGCTGTTTTTGCTCAATAGCGCCGAAGGTAAATGCACAAACCAATATTAAATGGGAGTTTCCTTTTATTTTCCTTCCATTTTTTTTAATTTTTTTTTTGTTTTCTCCTGGTAGTTTTCTATTAAGAATTCCTTGTTTGAAAGCCAAGATTATAGCAAACAAAATCAAAAAAAAAAAAAAAAAAAAAAGCGAAACGAAAAGAAACTTTATGACTGAGTCGTGCTGTGGCATTGAAGTATTTTCATTTCATTTTGTTTTTATTTGCCATAATGGCATGCAAATTATAATCAGCTCTGGTAAAAATAATCATAATAATCATGCATAAATATGGTGGCAGTGGTACTTGAAAACTGCTTCAAATAAAGTTTTTCCTTTATTTCTAATTGAAAAGAAGATGCAGCGCTATAATTTTAGATTTTAAGAGATTAGACGGTATAAGGAAACTTTGAAACATAACGGATCTATGACGCCATCATAACTGTATAACTGCAACATACGAAAAAAATTCAATTTTATCAGTGTGTGGTGCTAAATTGCTTAAAACTATATGGATGCCATAAAATAGCATCCTAAAGAAAAAGCCATCATAACATCAGAACAATTGAAATTAAATTTTGTTGAATCAATTTATTAATCTAACTAGGGGCCTATTTATCAGTTAAAAAGTATATCCCCAAAGCAATTATTATAGCGGGAATGATAGCAGACAACTTATCCATTGAAATCATACGAAATCATTGAAATCTTTAGAAAAACATGTCAAGATACATTGCAACTTAAATTTTCCGGTTATAATGACAACAGTAGGTGCTAATCACCCCCCCCCGGTCAGACATCAAAAACGAAATATGGAAAAAAAATATTTCTTCAGCGACTTCCTCTCAGCAGATTTCTGGCAAAAACTGTAGGTCCCGCCACTCATGTATAAATTTAACACGCACAACATAAGTGGTGTGAGAAGCTAGGCCGTAATCCTAACAGAAGAGTTGCAATGACCAATTATGTATGTAGGTGCTAAAGATTTTTAACTGATTCAGCTGCAATCGGTTGTAATTGAAATTGTACTGCAGGAATTTATTTTCATTTGAAACACTTTAAATTACAAGAACAACGAGACTTAATTGACATCATCAATCATAAACCAGTTGCCTTAATCTAGTAGGTAGTGTGTTGGCCATCTGCAGCTAAACGAAATATGAAAAAATATTTCTTCGGTGACTTCCTCTCAGCAGATTTCTGGCAAAAACTCTGTGAGCAAATAAAATTGCCATTAAAAGTTTCTCAAGAAAACTGTTTTTCGAAGTCCACTTTAAACTGTAGGTCCCGCCATGTATGAAAGTAGCACATACAACATAAGTGTTGTGAGAAACTAGGTCGTAATCTTGGAAGTGATGTAAAGACCAATTATGTATGTATGTTAACAGAAACTCCTGACTATTGAGAGAGGATAACGTAAGATTTCTCAGTACTACACGCACATTTTCTTTGTGAACGTTGTGTCTTGGCCTTTACAGATGGCAACCCTACCATCCTAGAAGTTGCTGTAGTTGAAAAAATAAAGGGAAATCTATAACGACGATCTCACATTAACAGTCTGCTGGCAAAAGCTATTTGTGCAGACATTTACCTCGAACAAACTTCCCAAATTGTGCTATTCGGAGTAGAATTTGACTTTCAGCCTTTGTATCGTTACTCATAGATTGTTTTGTAATGGCAATTTTCTTGTATTTGTAATTTAAATTCGCTTCGCCTTGCTTCATTGTAACAGAAAATGTTTATCCTGGTCAAATATGCTTTTATCGAATTCGATTTGATATTTCCATATTCTAGGTATCTCTATGGCACTATTGACTTTTAGAATCTGCATTTCAATCATCATCATTTACATTCTGAAAACTTCCTCAAACAATTCTTACTCGAAGAATCCTATCATTTATAATGAAAAGTTTAATGGAATCGTATTTTTTTTTCTTCTCTGAAATTTGATTGCAAATGCAACAACATATTCAAATAAACCAAAAAAAAATTGTTTTATTTTGTAATCAGGATCAGTTATAGAACGAACATAAACAATGTTACCATGATGTGCCATGAATGTGTTTCTCTTGTTCTTGCTGGTTAAAATTTATGGCATCTTAAACATCAGTTTAAAATCTTAAGGGAAAAATTAGTTTTTGAAACGCATCCCACAGAATACAATACACGCGCATACGGTATACTAACTTTGCATGCAACACTTACACTTTAAATTATCATAACATAACATAACATACACTAACGCACATGTGTACTACAAATAAAAATTTGGATAAACGTTTAAAGATTTCGATATACATGCAGTGAGAATAGCACAAGAAAGTTTTTATTTTTCTGATAAATTTCATTAATATTATGTACGTATACTTTTGTCTCGAACTGTATATCTCACAGTATCTCAGAGTGCATTCAAATAAACATAAAACTAAACAAGGATTATTAGAATAACTTGTTATTGCTTTGCTTGCACACTCTCCTTTCAGTGTTTGGATGTTGGTAAGACACTCAGTAGATAGAGAGAAGAGGAGTGTGTGTGTGTGTGTGTAGTCTCAAACAAAGTTATTTTAGTTGTTGGGAAAATGTATCTGAAGGGCCATCTGGTATGATAATAATATTGTTGCTATTATTGCCTGCATTTGGTGTATCTTCGTGTGTATTGTGCAACGAGTGGTATCTGTTTTGTTTAAGATAAAGTACCCATAAAATAATATACACAACACCCCACTCCACTCCACCGTTCCTATACGTATGTATGTATGTATGTATGTATATTTATTTGCCCAACATTATTGGCAACATTTTTGTTTTCTATTTTCAGATTTAAATTTTTTATTTTTTTTTTATTATTTTGTTTCTGTTTTTGGTTACATTGTGGATTCGCCAACAACAACATTTTTTGTTGTGCATGCACATGCAAAACTGTTTTAAGAGAAGAAGCCTTTAAAGTTTACAAAATAATGGAAATTTTTTTCTATCGATTTGAAGAAAACAGTTGTTGTTTTAGTTGGCTTAGCTTAGGTTAAACATTAACGTGTTATATTGAGTCTCGTACATGAATTAAAAAAGTCCTATTAAAGGAAGAAAAATTTCATTCGATTTAGTTCGCTCATGAATTCATAACTTCAAAAGGCATTAGTCCTGAACTAACCGCTTGAACAGCATTCCAGCTAGACAATAGCAGAGAAGATGATCAAACTATTTCTCTTCTGCAATTTACTGTTTGTTGTCTACTACTGAGCGAGCTCATTATGGCAAAGCGAACTTACATGAATATTCAATCATAGTACAGAGATCAACGAAAGGGGAGTTAACATTATTGGATGTACAGCAGTTGACGTATGCCTCTGTCACTTTTTAATGATTTTTTCCAAATCTATCAAACGCTGATCTAACAAATTATAATTTTCTGAAATTCATTTGAAACTCACATCGATTGCTCAAGGTTATCTTACTTACTTACTTACTTCATTGGCCATTAACAACCATCCAGGCGACTCTGCTTCTTGCGCGTCTACGCCAGTTGGCCACCAATCGATGACAGGGCTTCCTTGATTTGGTCATTTCAACGCAAACAAGGTTTTTCTCTTCGTCGACTACTGCAGATTCCCGCATCAAATACCCGTCTCGCCGAAACATCCTCCTCTATTCGAACGACATGGCCGAGCCAGCTCAGCCGCTTGATGTTAATAAGCTGCACAACATCTATGTTGTTAAGGAACTCATACTAATGGATCGGATGCGAAAATCATCACCAAGTCGCACTGAACCGAAGATCTTACGTAGGACTTTTCTCTCGAATACTTTCAAGGCTGCTGCATAAGTGCTTAATAGAGTCCATGCCTCTGCACGATATAGCAGCACGGAGAGGATAAGCGTCTTGCAGAGTATTAGTTTTGCCATACGAAAGAGGTCTCTGTTACTTAATTGCCTATTGAGACCATAGCAGCACCTGTTGGCAAGAGTGATATTGCGCTTGGTCCTCTGACTGACATCATTTCTGGTGGCGCCAAGAGTTATCTTAAATCGGCTTAAAAATCCAAATTTGCAGCCCAAATGTCAAAATGTTGGCAAAATTCGTCCAAAAGCAAGGAAATTGAGTATCACAAGAGATGAAAATGAATTTCATTGAAAAATTACTTTTTCATGCATCAAATTAATTTGAACAATGGAAATTACATCCATTATGGCAAAGCGTTGATGAATAACAATAACACCGGCATGTTTTAAAAAATATTGTGCCGAATCATCAGTTCAATAAGGATCTTGGAACCAATTTTTACTTAGAAAAGTCAACAAATTCTTGCATACGTAGTTAGGCTAGATTGGAAGCTAAAGTTTGCTTTTCGTGCTCAATTTGATGAAAATCGTATCCAGTTGTACAAAATTAAAATCAAATTTCGGTAAAGAGTGTGAAATCAAGAAATTCAATCTCTTTTTATAGAAAAGTTTGACTTCCAATTTATTTTTTAATCAAATTTGTGTAAATAACTGATCCTTTAAATCGGAAATAAGCTTCTTTATTATTAAATTGCCGTTTTGTTTTCTTTTTTTGGCAAAAACTATGTCGAAAACAATTCTCATTTTGTGTGTATTTTTTCAAAGAATTTGAATTTGAATTTGAATGGTAACCACACACATAAATTACTTAACTGGGCCATATGTTTTCATTTTCGTTTTACACACATTTTTCTACCATTTGTTAATTGGATCTTTTCAAAATAGTAAAACAGGAAATCTTAATGTTAAGAAATAAATTCTCAAATTTTGTAGTCCTTTTCAAATGGCCATTTCAGTTTTACTGGCAAAGCGTTTTTTTTTTTCTGTTGCCAGCATAAAGAAAATGCCAAAAAAAAAGAAATAGAAACATAATGAAAGGAAAAAAAATGAAAATAAAAACTGTTGAAATGTTTTAAATGCTGTTGTTGCTGCTGCTGCTGCTGCTGCAACATGTTAAAGCAAGAAAACAATTTATGTCCCGTACTTTTCGTAACGTCTTGACTTTGGCTTAAATTTCCAAGCACCATACCAGAGGGGCAAATATTTTCTCGTTTGTAGACAAACAAAGAACGTAAATTTACAAATCACATTGGTAAAGAAAGCCTTGCCTACACAAAGAAAACTATCAGAAATTTAGTTTTCTTTTCATTTTCATTTTTTACTTTCTAAATGAAAATTATTATTCCAATACCATCATCAACAACACACCCACTGTCTAATATCCTGTGTTGTGTTGAGCAAAATAAACAAAGATGATGATGACAATGATTTATGACTTTGTTATTGTGGATATATTTGCCTTTGCCTGGATTGATTGAACTTTTTCTGAAATACAATCCATAATCAATTTCTATTCGTATTTTTCTTTTGTTCACACCACAGATGAATTACACTAGAATGTTATCTGGACATAACTTGGCCATTGGCCATACACAGTTTTATTTTGTCTTACTGGCCATGAATTACTTTGCTCCTTCAATCATTTTGTATATATAGCCTAGCCACCGTGCTCGTTTCTATCACGAATGTCGTAAATTATGATTGAAGCCCTAAATGTCCCTCGAATTGTATCCTTTTTGTTGGTCTAAACTGTTCCTTAAGTTTTGCTGGTGTTAAGGTGTCCAAGTCAACTGTTTCTTAGATTTAAATTGACATCTTGATTATATCTCTGACAAATCGAACAAAACCCGATGAGGTACGCGAAGATCCTAGGTTAAAATTTCAAAAGCTTTGTCGAGACTCTTACCACAGACTAAAGTGTTATTAGTGAGGGGGTGAACATCAAGCCTAGTTACCAGTTTGATAAAAGTAGACCTAGCTTTGCTGTAATTACCCACGTAAAAAGGGTAGCCATAGAGCTTTTACGAGGTAAGCGAAATTACAAGCACAGACATTCACTAGATAAATTATCGATGGATCCACAAGTCAATACAAATAGGTGGATAAAAAGAAGTAAAGGAGTTCATGATTAAGTTATAGAATTTCGAACATACACCGAAATGAAACGATATCTCCCTGATAGGCGAAATTTCACATGACAGTCTTGCAGAGCTTAGTGCTTGCGAGAAATGGGAAGTCGATTAGAACTCCAAATGTTTGGAAATTTCTTAGATTTGATTCGAGGAAATAGTTCCGTTGTTGAATAATATTTGAAACACTTAAAAAGTATTTCTTGGAAATAAAGCTGGCAACCCTATCATTCCAGTCTGCGCTACAATAGGTCTTTTTCAATAAAAAAAAACTTGTTCAATGAAACTGAACCTAAACAAAAAATAATAAGAAGATAGGAGAATATGTTTTGTAACAAGGAGTAGAAAAGATGTTTTGTATTGATGAGCATCCTGGTTAAGATAGTTCATTTAAAAAATTTAATGCGTTTAAATGGTTGAGTATTCTATTTACCAATGTTACTGATGTTCTATGGGATTATGATTTGAAAATATTTGCGTCAATGATAATTCATTAGCCAATAACTTCTCACTCTACCCTTTTATCATTTGATAGATTTTTTTGTTTGTTTGTTTTCTTTCCTGTTATTGTAAATTGAAAAGCAAAATTCCTTGTTTTTTTCTTTTGGTATTTAGGCTTTGCCTCACATACATAAACTTTGCTGCATAAGTATTTAAGTCTGCTCCTTATAAGCATTATATTTTAGAAAAATTTATTTTGAAAATCCGAATTTCATTTAAAATCCTTTAAAATCCCCTTAAAGGAGGGATAAATTCCCATCTAACACAAGCAAATGGAAATACTTTCAAGTAGACAAACCATTTAAAGTTTTCTATTCACTCGTTTACTCTTTTAAGATAAACATGACCAGTGATTCTCTTCTTCTTCATGTTCTTGTTCTTCTTCTTGCTTTTTGTTTTTGTTATTCACCCCAAAAAAAAACTCCGGCCAGACAAAACAAAAACAAAAACTTCTGATAGAGAAGCGATTGTCAAAGCTGGAGTTCTTGTAGCACATGATTTAAATACAGTAGAGGTCAGAGAACAAGGGAGACTGAAAACTAGTCTCCCCTTAAAAACCAAAAACTAAACAAAACTGGTAAAATTCTTTTCGAGTCCTTGATAGTTTTTGCTTTGTCTGTCTTGTTTCAGAGATTTTATGTGCCATGACCGACAAAAAGGATGTATTTGGTGTGAATTTATGCAACAAGAAATATTTTCTTGTTTTATTGCATGATACACTCTCTCAAAAAGGAATCTAAAACAGTAGCGCTGGGGGAGGAAACAAACACAAACATTTGAAGAAAACAAAGGGGAAATGGAATAGAGTGAGACAGACTGACACTGACACTATAGATAGACTGTCAAGAGATGCCAAATGGTAATAAAAATATTCACACACACACACATTGAAAGAGAGAAAGAGGAAGAAAGAAAGGAAAACAAAACTAGTTTGCCACCCGAACACACACATAGCCAACTGCAACACACAACAGCAACATAATACTGCTGGCATAAGCAAATGGAATGCTGGTTGGCTGGGCTTGGTACCAAGAACAGAAGCAACAAAAAAAAAAAAAAAAAAAAACCAGAAAAATTATGAAAGAATGTGTATGCAATGCGAACGTAATGTTACAATTGTCGTTATAATGATAATATGTTGCACAAACAGTAGCCTTAGCAGCAGTAGCAACACTAACAAATAACAAAAAGCAACAATTTCACACACAATTGTTGTACAACATAATCCTGGTAAATGCATTTTTCCCCAAAAACATATGAAATAAACTCTGGAAAAAACAACTCGACATCATGTTTTGTTGGACTGCAGGCATTCCCATCTTTTTTTTTTTTTTTGTTTTTTTTTGCTTTATTTTACTGTGCTGCCAGGAATAGAACATCCTCCATTCATATGTATGAATGTAGATTGTACGATGCGTGTCTCTTGTCTGCCAGAGTATTTGGTATCCTTTGGTGTTTTTATCATCCATTTACTTAAAAGATACTCTTAAAGGATTAACTTGAACAAACAAACAAAAAGAAAAAAAGTGTTTCTCTCTTTCTCTCTCTCTATCACTCTGTTGTTATGCTTGGAGTTCATAATTGTTATTAATTTCCTAGAAAATAATAAACTGTGTGTGTCTGTATATGTGCGTACGTACGATATTCTAGAGTAAAAATGAACAATAATAGCCAGGAGATTGAAGGAACTTATGTACGTCAAGGGTTATAACCATTAATGAGCAGAGCAGAGATTAAATTTAAATTTTTACATGATGCTACATATTATTCAAGTTTACATAGATAGAAAAGCATGCGTAAATAAATTTTTGTTCTATTTGGTCATTCTATTGGTCAGCATTGATCGAATGGATGACATATGTTGGAACTTCTAAATATACTCACAGCTGCTCCGCTATTAAGTGGCCATAGTCTAATAGGTGTTAGGTGTTGACTTATTAGACGTAAAGCCACGGTTCAAGCCCCCAGGTCAAACATTAAAATGAAAATATTTCTTCGGCATCTTCCTCTCAGTAAGTTTCTGGAATGAACTCGGAGAGTAAATAAAATTGTCATGAAATATTTCTCAAAAAATCTGTCGTTCGGTGTCGACTTTAAATTGTATGTTCCGCCACTCATGTATAAAATTAACGCACGCAACGCAAGTGGTGTGAGAAGCTAGGTTGTATTCCTGACTGAAGGGTTGTAATTACCAATTATGTATGTATGCTCCGCAGTGTGAATATCTAACCACTTATTACTAAGCATATGGTGATCGTTAGAGCTCACAACAATTCATGATTGTGGTTGTCATATTCTCAAGCCTATCCGTGGAAAACCAAACTAATTTCTCTTACAAAATTCTTTTTAATTTTACGTTCTACCTTTAAATAATTCTTCTTCAGTAAAATACAAATCTATGGTAATATGCCCTCCAAGTTCACTTTATTTATGTTAAAGTCTGTTTTAATTTCTAATCCATAAACTTTTATTGGCGTTCATACAATAGTTTCTTCTTCTTCTTTACCCCCCCCCCATTTCTGCATATCGTTGTGTAAATTTCATAACAATTTTAAACTCGGGTATAGTTTTTCCATTTTTTTTTTTCATTTTTTAATTGCTGCACTTAATTCTTGTGTAAAATAAAATTTTACTGCCAATATACAAAAGCGCTTTTCATTTAAAAATAAATTTTTTTTTTTTTTTTTTTTTTTTTTTTCATAAAAAAAAATCCAATTATTGTTCGCGCCCAACATGTAACGTTGCAACTCCAACTGAAAATTGAATATTGAAATTGAATTAGAAATTCAAAAGAAAGAAACTCTAAAAATCAAAATATAAAGAATAGAAAAAAAAAAAATAAAGAAAAGAGGGGACCCCAACTTAAATGTGTGTTAACTTTTCAATTAATAAAGCGAGATTCATAAGAAAGCAAAAAACTGGAAAAAAACAGAACAGAACAGAACAGAATAGAACAGAAATCTATGCAACATGCTTTGCTTTTTATTTGCCATGCCATGCCATGCCACCGTATATTTCATAGTTTAAACGGCGTTATAGACAATCAATTCACATGGTTTCGCAATGAAAAACTTATGGCACGAAAAATCCATGAAATAAAGAAAAAAAAAAAAAAAAGGAAACTGAAACTAAAACTGAAAAAAGTGTGTTGTTTTCTAAAAAGAAAAAAAAAACAAAAAGAATTCTTAGTTTTTCTTTTTGTTTGAAAAACGACTGTACAACAGTGCTTGCAATGAATGCAAATTTACTGAAAACAATGTATGGAGAATGGCATAGAATGATGGCTACGAATACAAATCGCAATGGAATATGTATTCTAAAGAAACACAAAAACAAAAAATACGAAATAGAAATAGAAATGCGGGAACTCAAATTCAGCACAACATATTCGCATAAATTCTTAATAATTGTTAAAGAGAATAACTAAACGACATACGTGGGTAGTTTGTAAAAGTATTTGGACTTTACTAATATAATCTTTGTCTCCAGCTGGTCTGGAGCTTAAACTGGCTACTCGCTCTCTTTGTATGGTAAGACATATACTGGCATACACTGGCTCTCAATTACAGCGTCATGGGCCAAAAATTCTCAACGAATTTTCTTATTGTAAGGTTAATGTAGGTTTAACTCACGTATACAGAGCAAGTTTGGAGATTATGCCTGCAGGCACCAGAAACTTCGAAACGGTTTTTGTGCGAAGTGTGCCTCAATTGAAGATACAATTTGCTTTTACAGGCAGAAACATTTTACTTTGTTATGACGAGTGAGTTAGAAGTCGCCGTAGTCTAGTAGGTAGTGTGTTGGCTTATTAGACGAAAGGCCAGGTCCCCGGTCAGACATCAAAAACGAAATATGAAAAAAATATTTCTTCGGCGACTTCCTCTCAGCAGATTTCCGGCAAAAACTCTGAGAGTAAATAAAATTGCCATGAAAAGTTTCTCAAAAAAATCTGTCGTTCGAGTCGACTTTAAACTGTAGGTCCCGCCACTCATGTATAAATTAGCACACACAATATAAGTGGTGTGAGAAGCTAGGCCGTAATCCTGACTGAAGGGTTTAATGGCCAATTATGTATGTATGACGAGGTATGGAGTATACTCGTTTTCACTGGAAAATAATCAAACAGGTAGAAAACAAAATTAAACAGTTGAAGGGATAATAATGAAGGTTAATAATAAGCTCTGGTTACCTAATAATTGATGAATTCAGAATTCAATTTTTAGTTAACGTGTCTTGTAGGCCAAATCTGGTTAACATTACCTTTACTGACTGGGAGCTTGAAAATTTGATTTCGTAGGTCAACGTTCCTTTCGAGACAGTGAATTTCTTTAAAGCTGTATGTATTGTATCATACATCTTACACCTTTTCTCTAGCAAAAATGATTTTGCAAACTAAACTTTTAAACAAAAGTAAAGAACGTTTACGTTCTAGTAACTCTACAGTCAATCATGAGCAAATTGAAGTGCAGATTTTCCCAATTCCCATAATATTGAATTATTAAAGCTTTCTGTGGATTCGTTTCCATATTTAGAAGTAAGAATTTCTAAATGAAAACAAAAATTTAAACTTTTCGATTCATAATTGCCTATCCGTCCACGTACAAGTAAATTGCTGTTGGTAGCAGTACAAGAGTACAAGTAGTATTAGCAGCAGTAATAAAATAACAACAAGAAAAATATTTCGATAACACTTTACAAAAGGAATGCATTTAAGTGTACAACAAGTCTACTCACAAAACTAAATAAATACGAGTGCTGAATGAGGGGAAACGAGGAATGCGAAAATAAAAGTGGAAATAAAATCCGAATAACTGAAATGAATATCCAACATTAAGAATTCCTAACACTTTAACCACACTGAATGAGATTGAGAACGAAGAAGGAAGTTTTAAACGGCAACACAAACTATACGATACCCTATAGCACTCTTTTGCTTTTGTTGTGTGAATAATAAGATTTGAAATTATCGTTTATCATAGTTAAAGTTCTTTAAAAATAGTACATGGCCAGATTCGTGTTCCGTTATTTCAAATGACAAGAGGGCTCTAACAAGGCATCTATCATCAACCGCGGACAGCAGCGAAAGAAAAACAAAAAATAATTGAAATTGAAAAGCAATTACGTACCGTGTTCTTAGTGCAGCTAGACCATCTCTCTACCCTTGTTTCGTTCCATCTCTCTAACTGTCCATTGTAGTTGCAATGAATAAATGTGTTATAAACACCGATTGTTGTTATCGAAAATGAACTGAAGAAGGAGAAAAAAAAAAACTCAAAGTACGAATGTACAAAGAAGAAAAAAATTTTAAAAAATTATTGCGTAATATGAACGTACATACGTACGTACGTACTTACTCTCACTTGTTTCTTCATTTTCAGCATATAAATGGACACTTTTGAGAAATTGCTGCTACCCGCCCCTGTTTTCTCTCTCCCCCCCCTACTGCTAGCGTAAGAATATTTTCAATTACTATTTATTGGTTTGCGTTTAAATGCCAGACTTACTGGCACTCAACGCATTGTTGACTACTTGACTTGCAAACTGATGGCATATTTTCCTTTTGAAAGGCGGGAGCAGAGAGAGAGAGAGAGAGAGAGAGAGAGAAAGAGAGCAAATGGTTGTGCCGTAGTGTAACTTGAAAAAGAAAAATAATTGCAAAGAATTATTAAGACTTGACAAAAGCCACGAGTGGTACGCTGTTGTTGAAAGGGAAAAAAAAATCGCTTAAACAAGGATAAGTACCGGAAATAGTATCACTTTATAACAACAAATGTTACTGCACAAATACAGTAGAATAGTAACAACAACAATGACGATCATCATCATCATCATGATGATAATGATGACAACAAATAATTGCATGTTTGCTACTGACAACCATATTTTCTTAAGGACTTTTCCTATGTATTTTGTTTTGTTTTCTTTCGTTTTAGTTTTATGTCTGCTATTTGCCTCTTGACAAATAATTTCATTGAGTCTATTATGGCAGTCGCTTTTTTCTCAGAGCATTTATTTATTATTTTACTTGTAATTTAATGGGGGGGGGGTCGTCATAAGTCGTTTTTCAATTAGAAGCGATTTTATTTGAAATTTTAATGCCCCTCCATAAACTATCGTTCATCGTTGGTAATTTGACAAAAAAACGAATTGAGAGTGACAACAAAAAGGCGAAAGAGTAACAAATAGTACATAAAGGAAGAGTTTCAAACCACTTATCAGTATTGTTTAATACCTAAATGAGCATAAAATAGAGTCTTTTCCTTTCTTCTGTTAATTTTATGAATTAAAAAAATTTTTAATAATTTTTATAAGGTATTGATATACCATTTTTTCACTTGTTTTATTGCCTTTGTAAACTTTCCATTAACAAATTTAAATTCATTAATAAACTGGCCATTATAATAACACAGTCCAATAGTCCAATACTCTGTTCTTTGTTTTCTTTTTATATGAATCTCCTATTGAAAAGCCACATCATAAAACTGAAACAAAAACAAAAACGAAAAATATTATTTTCACATTCGTATTCGTATTATTTTTTTGTCAAACAATTGAGGTCACATAAATTTTGTATCTTAAATATTGACTCTCTGTATTGTATTGTATTGTATTGTATTGTGTGCGAGGTGTCAGTGGTTCTATGTTCGTAACCATTAAGAATATTTACGTATCTAATGTGTTACGCTATATTTGTTTATGTTTTTTTTTGGTTATTCTTATTATTATTACTCCATTTATAGTGTAATTTATTGCCAAAATTTATCATATTTATTATTATCGTGTTGTATAAACAATACATAGTTGAAAAAAAAAGAAATACTTTCCATATGCATAAGCTTGTTTATGAAAACCGTAACCAATTGGTGGCATAGTCATTACCATTAGAATAATCATAATAACGAGGGTGGTTGCATATGTATGGAGAAGTAATCAATATTAAAATACAAAAATATTTTATTTAAACGAGCCTTTATTCTTCTCTTGCTATTTGAAACGTCGGGGGGTATACCTATTTGCCAGTTATATGGTTTTCCCGAAATTAGTCACTCTGTTTACTCGTTTACAATTGCACATATTTTCTAAATATTTCATAATTAACGGAAAAAATAAACACAAAACAAAAAGTAGTAATCATTTCCGTTTGATTTAATAAATTATACAAAAAATATTTTTTATTGAAAACAAAATTCAATTCAATTTATTTGCAAAAGATAGCAGCGAATATATTCAGTTTGAGGCAAATGTTTGCAACAAACTTGAAAACGCAAAAACGCAAGTTGTAAGTTATCGTCTGTGTGAAGTTCAAATTAAAGTATCAATATACCTCTAATAGAATAAATTTAAAGGTACAATTGAAAATTTTTGTGGCTTGGAATAACACCGTCTTAGAGGTCTGCCTCTGTTCTCCCATTTGATATCATTTTGCTGTCAGTATAATAAAAAATGTCAATATCATCAATGTCATGTCCATAACATATACATAATTGGTCGTTACGACCTAGTTTCGGGCATCACTGATGTTGTGAGTGTTAATTTCATATATGAGTGCCGAGACCTACAATTTAAAATCGATCCCCAATGTCAGATTTCTGAGAAACTTTTCATGGCAATTTTATTTACTCGCAGAGTTTTTGCCAGAAATCTGCTGAGAGGAAGTCGCCGAAGAAATATTTTTTTCATATTTCGTTTTTGATGTCTGACCTGGGCTTTGAACCGAGGCCTCACGTCAAATAAACCAACACACTACCTACTAGACCACGGCGACTACAAGTCATGTCCGTTTGTTGAAAATGCAAAACAGACTGTAATTTCAGCATTTCTGTAGAGCTCATTAATTTTCACTTGGTTTGTGTCCATGGTGTACATGTCCTGACCATTGAAGTACACCTGGAGCGAATACACTAGTCTTCACATTCCTTTTCTTCCCATTTTTTTCTCACATCTTGTCTATGTTAAGAAGAACACTGTTTTCGGTACGTTTCTATTTTGTAAGGTTATGGCCAGGGGTGTTTTTTGAATACTGTTAGCATATACTGGCCACATTAAGACGAAGTTTAATTCTGAATAGAATTCTCATTTTATTCTTCTTCTTCTTCTTATATTTAATGGGATTTTATTATTTGAAACTTTGGTGCCACGTGTACTGTGGGTTGTACTTTATTCATCTTTCAATGAGCAGGATGTTTTTCGTTTCATACGTAATTTAAGCATCGAACTGTAAACGAAAGGCCTTACGATTCTCTCAAATATTCACTTCCATTTTGTTTCTAATTTAAAAATTTTGAATTACAATTGCGCTTAATCCATAGCTTACCAAGTTAACTATGAAACTTCAAAGAATGTAGGCCTCTAAACAGCTAGATATTAGCACTTGTTGTTGTTATACAAATTTCGGTTAGAATGAGTAAAAGGATATCAAAGAATTACTTAGCTTAGCTAAGCAGAGCAATTGTCACAAAAAATGTCTTTAAGCCTAACTACACTACATAATAGACATTAGGGTGTAGGCTATTATTTAGTCGTCCATTGCCTTGTTCATTTGCATTTTATTTGTATGTCTTTTGTTTTTGTTTTTTCTTTTAATAATTATTATTTATTTTTATTACAATTTTATTGCCTGTTTATTATTATATTCGTATTGTTGTTGTTATTGTTAATTATATTTTCATTATTATTATTATTGTTGTTGTTTTTTTGTTTGTTTGTTTGCAGCTTAATACAACGTGATACGAGACCCACACCCATCATCAATTGTCGCATGAGCAGTGGGAAACATACAAGAAATGCTTCACCAGCACCTGATCACCGTACAGAGGCACGTTTACGTATCGATCCAAAAGTGTTGGTATTCGTTGAGACCACATATTCGGGATTGGGACGTGATATTGCAGAATTACTTGTTTACAATCGAATAAAGTGAGTACATAAAACGCCAATTACAATTACAATTACAAAGCAAAACAAAATAAAACGTAACAAAACAAAATGAATGAAAACGGTAATAAACAATCGTAATTAAAATAAAGTTTTTATTTTCTTTTTTTCTTCTTTTGTTGTTATTGTTTTTATTATAATTAAAACAGTATGTGTGTTTGAGTATATAAAACTTTATAAGAACTTTATTAAGGCCAAACAATATTTGAAGCCAAAGTCGTGATTGTTGTCAGTTTATGGCTTTATCTGGTAGCTTAATTGGTCAATGAAGGTTGAAGTTTTTCTATAACGATCTTTGAAGGCCATGCAATATTTTTTACGAATATTAACTTCAATAATTACTTGTGATTACAGATATGAATGAAGTCTGGTTATTGGCACAATGTCGTATGAGTGAATTTAGGTTTTGATGTCATAACTAAACAACAACCTTTCGTTACCAGATATAATCCTTGTAGCGCACAATTATAAGCCCCGATATCAAATATATTCACCCAACTTCCTTCTCCAGCTGCTTTTCCAATACGAGTCCAAGTCTCACAATACATCATTGGGTTTCCAGTTAAACTCTGTTCTTGTAATATCTCCTGGTGATTTTATTAAAAAGTGTTTGAAGCGTATTACCCAATGTTCTTACAGAATTCCATCTGGTATAAGACATCAGCCACAGTAGTCTGGTAGGCAGTGTGTTGGCTTATTAGACGTGAGGCCGCGGTTCAAACCCTAGGTCAGACATTTCCAACAAAACGAAATATGAAAAAATATTTCTTCGGCGACTTACTCTCTTAAGCTGCAGGTCCCGTCGCTCATGTCTTAAATTAAAACACCCAACTTAAGTAGTGTGAAAAGCTGACTGAAGGGTTGTAATGACCAATTATTTCAGTATAGCAGTTTGGGCTTAATATTGGTAGTAAGAATTAGTAACTCAGCAGTGGTGTTAAGTTGGTAACAACTTCTTTGTATCATATGCGTTCTTTGGCCTTTGGCAACTCTGTTTTTGAAACTACATACCCCAGTTTTATGAAAATCACATCTTTGAGCCCGCTGACGGACACCATAAACGGTTGGAAGTTCATGCATTAAAACGCCTATTCACATATTAATTTCTTATGCATCTCAGGCCTTCCTAAAAAACGTGTGTACGTTTTATTGCCCTATGGCATACGCATTGGGGAACATATGATCAACATCTATACGAAGAGCTTTGCAATAACATTCCTTATACTTTCCATATGATTGATTATTAGGACCACATGTGAGGCGTTATGATAACAAGACTTGACCGATAAATATCGCTTATTATTCAATACACTTTAGCAACGTTTTGTTATCGTTAATTGACTTGTTTCACTCATTAATTTAAAATTAAAACTTTTTAACTGATTTGCGTTTCACTTGCGGTTTAGATTTACAAATGAAATGAGAATGAAATTTGAAAGGATTTGTTTTTGTTTGTCTTTGTGTTAGTCATGTTTATATCTACGTGTACATATTTGTACAATTTGTTGTAGTATTTGTGCTGGGCAAATATTAACCTCAAAGGAATTTCACCACAAAGTAGCGGTTGTCTTGATGTGTTTGTTTTTGTTTCTTTAATTCGGTGTTTAAAATTTATTTACACACACAGAATCACATACATTTTATGCTGGCGGCTGGGCTATATAAATTGCGTAATGAAAACTAAATGTGACGTAGAGAAATAACTCTTAAGAAGCGAAACCATAATTTAAAATAAAAAAAATTCCTTTTTTTTTTTTGTGGCACAGTAAAGTCCTTATTTGTCTCAACAGAAAATTTTAAACTTTCAGTTTGAAAGCAAAAGTGAAACGTTATAAATTTCTATCATCATTCTCTTCTGTTGTGGTTACGCAATTTGTATAAAATTTCGTTTGATAGCAGCTCACATTAACCTTTTCTAATGGGGCTGTATTTGGTCTCATCAATTTTGCTCTCAACCCCACCACCCAACTTAAGTGCCTCTTGTGGTTGCCATTGTGCTTGTTTTTTTTCATGCAACATCAACATTAAAAATCAACTCCCAGTCCTGTTTTTAATCGCTAAAATTAACTCGTGTAATAAAAGGCAGGAGGGTAGGGTAAACCAACTTTTAAAATTAAAAAATATTTCACTCTGAAAAGGAACCCCAAAAAAAAAAGAGATGGGAAATGTAAATGGAAGACAATAGCTGGAAGTAAAACAAAAAAAGAAAAGAAAACTAACTTGTATCAGATTAGAATGTGACTGAATACTGTATGTGTGTGTAAGTGGCATCGTGGATCAAATTTCCCGGTCCAGACTCATAACACTACACACACATACATGCATATTAACAGGTGCACACAATAAATGCTGGTAACAATTACAATGACACGATGTTTAACACTTGTTTACATCGTCTTTAACAGACGTTATTATGACTTCATAAAAAGAAAACGCGTGTTGCTTGCATTACATTTCTAAATATTAAGAGAGACCGTAATTAAAAATAAAAATGAGAAATTATTTTTTCCTCCTTTATCAACAATTTCTCTTAATAACCCTGTTGGATATATCCTTAACGTTTAGGGATGTACACCAAGTAAATTACTTGAAGGCAGGACTATTTTTGATGGTGTTTCATGATTTGTTGCAGAAGGTTAATGTATAGAAAGCATTCGTACATTGATTTGGTCGGAATTAAAATATCTCTTACAATGTTAGGGGAATGTACGTAAAAACGTTCTCTTTAAAGGGCTTTAAGTTTTATAGGATATTGAACAAAAATAATCAGATCTCGACCGATTGCAAAAGTCTACGATCTGCTATTGGTAAATGTGATAGTGAGTTAATCAATGAATTTTAATGCAAAATTTCTCTGTTGTATGCCGAAGTTTATTTGTTCACTGATTTTCGACATTGCTGTCTATTTGGAGGGGATTTCCGCATAGAAAAATCATTGCGATCGCCTGAGAAGTTCTATCCTGGCAAATTGTACCGATCTGTGAATACATACATAATTGGTCATTACAACCCTTTAGTCAGGATTACGACTTAGCTTCTTAATTTAATTTTATACATTAGTGGCGGGGCCTACAGTTTAAAGTTGATTCCGAACGAGAGATTTTTTCAAAACTTTTCATGGCAATTTTATTTTTGCTCTCAGATTTTTTAGCCAGAAATCTGCTGAGAGAAAGTCGCCGAAGAAATATATTTTTTCATATTTTCGTTTTGATGTCTAACGTGGGGTTTGAACCTAGGCTTGACGTCTAGTAAGCCAACAGACTACCTACCAGACTACAGAGACAGTCCTTTCATAATTTGAATGAAACCGATCTTTTCGGCTTTCGCAATGGTTGCAATAAATACCCGATCCTCATTCTCCATTCCAGCTTAGAATTATTTGTAAAATGAATTGATTTCGAAAAAGAAATCAAAAAATCTGAATACTTCTGATGAAAATTTATTTGGGTATGTAGAGCCGAACACTTGAAACACAAATTACATTTTAATGCTTGCAACACTTTGATTATTTTACTTGAACTCCTTCTTGCTGTGCGTAATGATACAAGAAACGAATCGAGTCGAGTCAAATTAATCATTTTCCTTGTGCTTTTTTTATCAAACAAATACCCTTTAATTCAGCCATTAATTACACCAATTTTTAGTCCTTTTTTGATAACTTTGAAGCTGGCAAATTTTCATAAAATATTCTCTTATTTTTCGTGTCGATTTCATAATTGAAAGAGCGCGAATGAATGAATGAATGATTGAATGAATTCTCATCGTACGTGTGTAAACGAATGTTCGTTCGTTCGTTCATTTAAACGTAAGCGTTTCATAAATACATTTTGTGTGTATTGACTTTATGAATTTACATCTCTCCTCTCTCTTTCTCTCTATGTTTGTTTGAAGTATGCATATGTATAACAATATGTACACACGTATGTGTGAGTGTGTGTGTATATGCGTATATTTTTCCAGTACGTTTCTGTATAATTAGGTTGCTATGTTGTTGCATTTTACATTTTAATTAGGCAAATTAGTTAAAAGCATTTGACTTTCATTTACCCCTACAACCTACACTGCTTCATCTACCTCTCATTACCACAACAGCAACAACAACAACAACAACAACAACAACAACAAGTTTCCTTTCGAATGTTATAATAATTTTCACTTTGTTTTGTGTTTTGTAATAGCTTTGTGATCTTCTTTTTTCCTTTTTTTTTTTTTTTGGTTTTTCTGGGTCGGAAAATATGAATTTTCTTTGTGGTTGACTTCCTATTTTTGTAGGAAAATTGTTGAGGTTTTTTTGTTTTTTGTTGTTTTTTCAGCAAATATTTGTTGCCTGCAATTTCTTCTGCCGTTTGCATGCCACCATACAAGCGCAATGGTTGCAAACGCCAGTAAAGTTTACACAAAGACAGCAAATATTGTTGTTGTCCCTGTTATGGTAAAGGAGTCTGTGGTAGTGTATCCCTTTCCCTTCTCTCTATAAAAAATAAATTTTAAACGGTAATGTCGTTCATGATACTATCTGTTCTGTTCGTTCGTTGCTGTTCGTGTCGTTTGGGTTACTTTGGCGCTATTTATGACTTCTTTAGATTTCTTAACAACGAATGTTAATTGAACTGTAATTAAAAAAAA
>QOCX01001071.1:0-50223 GCA_005959815.1 Sarcophaga bullata | reverse complement strand
ATTTGCGGAAGTCGGCGAAGAGGATGACTTTGATTGTTTTGGAAGGACAAAATCGAGGAAGCCCTGTCAACGATTGATGTGACCAAATGGCGAATTCGCACATAAAGTTGGGACGCCTGAAAACCTACAGTTTCAACCGTTTTTTAAGTTATTGTTGTAAGAAAGCAATAGGCGTATTTATTAATCCATGGGGTATTAACCCTAAAAATGTATACAAGTTATTCGACTTTCTAAACAAATTAACTCTGTTCCACGAGGCCGCAGATTGGTAGATCGTATTGAAAAAAAGAATCATCATATCCAATTTGAAGTTACTACCAGTAAAAGTAGAAATATAATTATATAAGTCCATGCCTAAGTTAAACGATAATGGAACTTCATCCAGTCTATCAGCGAATATAGTTCCAGAGAAAATTATTGGGCTGACAGAACTTTTTAATAGAATGTCCAGCCAAAAACGATTTAATGATTAAATCAGAATGACTGAGAGCTGGAGTTAAAATTCTATTACGGTAAAGGTCATATCGGTATTTTAATAGAGCATTGTAGGACTCCAGTAAGTTATACATACTATGCTCATTGACACGGTGGTCAATTTAATCTATTTTAACCTAAACTCAGGTTCAATGCTAGCAGTGTCATCCGTATTATCAATTTAGTTTCAGAACACTATTAAACAATCTCACAGATTGATTCAAGCCTTAAAAAAGGGCTCCTGAAGATGGATATTAAAACTCTACTGCCTACACCTTTGATATCCAAGAAGAAGCTTAACATTTTCATTCAAAACATATTAGCAGGCAGCCGCCTTATATGAAATTATTCACTGAAGTAAAATTAGCACAAAATCAATTGGAACTCTTTGAAAGGTATTATCTTATATGCAGAAACTCATGTCAAAACTTGATTTTGGACTATTACAGTACGAATACGTATGTATGACACTAAATTATCCAGTTATGCCTCTGTTACTCTACAAGAAAGAGTAGAATACTCGAGTTTACACAAAGTTATTAGCGTACTCTTAATCAAAGCTGATATTGGATATGTATTTCATACAGAGAGTTGACAACCCTATTACACATACACAACTATAACAAGTTTTTTTTTTTTTTTCATTTGTTCTAAAAACTGTAAAGCAATATAATTTTTATTAAGTATGTTAATGTTAGAAAACTGCATACCAAATTTGGTGAGGTTAGCTTGTGGGGAAGAATTTTTTGGCGCTAGTAAGGATTTTCCGGCCATAGTGCAATGTTAAGATGTGTGAATATATAAGATAAACAGTAAACAAAGTAAAATCTTCTACACTGATGCAACACAATCTAAAACAATGGAATTTAGATGTTAATAAATAAATGCCTTTAATAGTAAAACCTTAAGAAAGAAAAAGCGTTGAAAAAACAAAGAAAAACTTAATTAAGTGCGTGAATCCTGTAAATTTAAAACAAATTTAGAATATAGACGAAATATAGCTTTAGAAGGAGGGAAGAGGAGAAACATATCTGCGATATAAAATGAATTTTATTTAGGCATTATTGATTTCTGGTTTAAATATTCTTGAAAATTGATTAATCAGAACCCAATAATAAACAATTGCGATGTTAAAGCAATAATACATGAATCTAGAAGGAATGGCATAAATATATACAGCGTTGAAATAAAAACGGATTGTGAATAATACACAAAAATTATGAATGCTCAACGGTTTAATATACGCCAGGAAAGATGTAGATTTTTTGATGGTGCAGATATAAGATGCTTTAAATTGGAGACATTTAATCATTTTCAGAGTCAATGAAAAAATCTGAAAGTGCCGTAGAAACCACAAATCCGAAGAACGTAATAAACACCGTATAACTAAACGCATAAAGTGTTTAAGAATAAACCAGAACTTAAATATGGTAAACCGTGATGAGAATTGTGAGACCTTTAGCAAATATAAACTTAAAGTGAAAAAAATGTGTTTATTCATATATATATTCATATATAAGTTATAAGCAAGCGTTCAAGGCCTAACAAATAATTTTGAAACAATATTTTTTTATAATTTTGAAAACACTTATGATAAGAGATTGGCGAGGATGAAATAGCTCTACAAGATAATAAACAAACGGTATCGTTTTAAAATTGCTTAAGAACTGGATGCCTTATAATACACATACTTCGAAAAAGAATTAAAGAGTTGAATTCTATATTTTTGTTATAGCTTTGTAAAAGTGTGAACCTGTTAAGAGTAGAAATATACAGCGAAGTCTTTAAAAATTTTCAAGAACTTTGTACGAGAAATCTAATAAAAAAATTATAATCGAAGGTTTCAACATAGATTATTAAATAACTAATTCCTATAGAATAAAATTGAAAGATTATTGAAGGATAATTATGTTAAACAAATAGTAAATCAATACCCCTGCGTAATAAAAATAAACTCTGAAAAATTATTAGTAATATTATTACAAACAGCGTTAAGACAATTAATAAAGTATAAGAAAGAAACGAAATGAAAAATAAAACAATACATAACATACATACATAATTGGCCATTACAACCCTCCCTTAAGTCAGGATTACGGCCTAGCTTCTCACACCACTTATCTTGTGTGTGTTAATTTTATACATGAGTGGCGGGACCTACAGTTTAAAGTCGACTCCGAACGACAGATTTTTGAGAAACTTTTCATGGCAATTTTATTTACTCTCAGAGTTTTTGCCAGAAATCTGCAGAGAGGAAGTCGCCGAAGAAATATTTTTTTTTCATATTTCGTTTTTGATGTCTGACCGGGGATTCGAACCCTGGCCTTTCGTCTAATAAGCCAACACACTACCTACTAGACTACGGCGACTACAAAATAAAACAATAGACTCACTAAATAACAAAGTTTGCTTTCAAAGGAGGAAAAATAAATGACTTAATAATAAAGAACAACAAACATGTGATGAAATCTGTGTTACCAAGGTATAATTTAAGGAAAATTTAGAAATACAACAAATATTTTGTAGAAAGTATTAAGACACTATGTTGGCTAATTAACGCGAGGGCACGGTTCAATTTTCGATATGAAAAAACATTTATTCGGCGACTTGGTCTCAGCGGATTTCTGCCAAAAAACCTAAGAGTAAATTAAATAGCATTGAAAAGTTTCTCAGAAAACCTGTCATTCGGAGTCGACCTGAAACTGTAGGTCCCGAAACTTATAAATGACATTAACACACACAACATAAATAGTGCGAGAAGCTAAGTAGTAATCCTAACGGAAGGATTGTAATAACCAATTATGTTTTTATGCGTTAGACCCTTGCATAAAAGTCTATAAAACTCAAAATTATGCATTCGCTGTAAAATGAATTACTGTTGTGATCTCATTCATCTTTTTATATGCTCCAAAACGTGTACATCTTTTTAAAAAAATTGGGAATTCATTCTTCTCCACATTCACTCACATGTGTGTAAGACAGTGGTTGGCACAAAAAGAGCATGATTAAAATGTGATTGCAGTTTTTAGAAAAATAGAAAAAATTTATAACGCTAAATACATAGAGTCAGTGTATTTAACTTGACAAATATTCTTCCAAAAGTCGGCATCATTTCTCATTGATATTTGTGAATCCTACCGTAATATTGCTTTGGGTGTAAATTGAAGCATGAAAAAAGCGGCATGTAACTTCTTTAGAGGAAGAGTTGCACCTGAATATATTTTTAATCTCTTTCTTACGAAAATTGTTGAAATATTAAATCAGAGATTTAGAGTTCATATGGTTTAAAAAATTATAAGATAATTTACTAGAGTACTCTGGTGTCCAACAGTGTTCAATATTGGGTGCCTTACTGTTTATTATAATCTTATGATAAGAATTTGATTCTCATTAAAAACTAAAATTGCAGAGAAATGGCGGAAAGTTGATTAAAATTATCCTTAAAAAATTAATTAGTAGTACGAAAAATTTATTTAATTTCATTAACAACGAAAATTCATAAATTGACCTTATAAATATGAAACACAGAATAATGATTTATGTAACAAAAATACACAACTGCTATTATAGAGTATATATATATAGGATTTCCTTAAGGCATTTATATGATTTTTATTTAGCAGTATTTATAATTTGCCTACAAAATTTCTATTTTCATATATATACATACATAATTGGGCATTAAAATCCTTCATTCATGATTACGACCCAGCTTCTCACACCACTTATGTTGTGTGTGTTAATTTTATACATGAGTGGATCTCAAAGATAAACATCAATAAAATAAACACCTTTATGAACACCTGTTTTAGGACAGCATCTGTTCTTCTTCGTACCGCCCCCTTTGGATAAGTTAAGAAATGAAGCTAAGTTTACAGGTTTTGAGGAATTATTAGAGAACACAGATGTAAACATGGCATCCAGATGGATTACTATTTCGTCTGATGGTCTACATGAATCATTTTAGAAAACTCTCAGTTCCGCAAATACCAGTCATCACAATTAAGTAGAACAATTAAGTCAAAAGAGACGACAGTTTGTGCTGTTTTGCTACAATTAGCACGTATTCCACTTGCTTTAGAAATATATTCCGTCAAAAAGTGACCAATTTCTCCCCAGATAACATTTATTAGACCGATGGATCATACCAAGTTGAATTAACATGTTATCCTAAAGTCAAATAAATTCAAGATATACAATTTGAGATCTTAGGGATCCAGATTACTCGGGCATTTTTACTGCAGAAATTAAAGTTATAAGAGCACCTACCTATAGAACGGGGAGGGAAAATATTTAACAGCTCAGCTGACCTAAGTGCAATTAGAGCTTTAATAAAAACCGTAGTGGAATTTATGACATGTTGCATTTACAGGATGGCAGACACCGAATAGCCTAAAAAATCATTAGAATTACACCATATAACTGAAATTTCCCGTTTCCACGTTTCCGCGGATAAAGGAAACTACGAGTAGACGATTAAAATATAATAAGAACTTATACCGATCAAAATACATTATGCCTGCCCGTCTAAGCGTTACTTGGAGAAGACTGATTCTCCTAAATGTACTAACTGTATCTCGTAGTCTTACTAGCTGTACCATTTTGAAGACGGATGGTTCACTGAAAGAAATACTTGACTGTAGTAAAATTGTCTACATTACTAAATATTAAAATATCTGTGAAAATACCAAAAAAATATCAAATTTATTTTAAGTTCTACTAAAATTCTGAATTTTTAATTTTATATAATAATTTTAATTTTTAATTTTATATAATAATGATAATTTCATTATTATCCTAATTACATTGGTAGCTTTAAATTCGTATCTGAGGATAACTCTAATTTTTCTTAACTTTATTTCTGTACAAACTTCTCTTAATCCCAGTAGATGCTTATTTAACTGAAACTCTGTAATATATTATACATATTTTTATAACTAACTCTTTTTTACATAAAGCGCTTATGGTCTGGTTATCTTCGCCTTAAATTTACATATATTTTATAAATTTATTTGTAAAGTATGTTAAAACAAATAAATATAAAATACATACTTACATATTTGGCCATTACAACCCTTCAGTCAGGATTGCGGCCTAGCTTCGCACATCACTTATGTTGTGTGTGTTAATTTTATACATGAGGGACGGGACCTACAGTTTAAAGTCGACTCCGAACGACAGATTTTTTTTGAGAAACTTTTCATGGCAGTTTTTTTTACTCTCAGAGTTTTTGCCAGAAATCTGCTGAGAGGAAGCCGCCGAAGAAATATATTTTTCATATTTCGGTTTTTGATGTCTGACCGGGGATTCAAACCCTGACCTTTCGTCTAATAAGCCAACCTACCTACTAGACTACGGCGATATATAAAATAATGAGTATTAAATTGAAGTCATTGTTCAACCATTAAAGTCTATCGAGCATAACATAATTATTTACTTATATCTATTGCATTTTAAAATAGTCTATATTGCTATATGTATATTTCATTTTTTATGTTGCAAATATTTATTGTCGTCATTATAGAAACTTTTTTCTAATTCTTGTAAAAAAAAACAATTTTTACAAACTTTTTGCATATGTATTCTATAAGATCCCTAACTATCTGTTCCTGATCTAATACGAATTCTAGATAATTCATATTCTTAACTTTCTCTATAACTTCATCATTAATTCAGAATGTTGTTTCGCTGTTCATATTTATGTCCGGTATCTTTGTCTTTGTTATTTAATTTCTATTTGTTTATTTTTAGCCATGTGTATACATTATTTATGTGTTAAATCTTTCAGACATTAAATGGAAATAATTAGTATTCTTAATTGTAAGTCGTCTATTCTGACTGCCAGATGAAATCAAATATCTTAGACGAAGTTACTCAGGCGCCATGTTTCACATAAATAAAAGTTCATTAATTAAAAAATGTAAATATAAGTATGTGTGATAACTTATAAAGCCAATTTCGCGGGTTACACAGTGGTAAACCATACATTTTTGGCTATTAATAAAATCGCTCATTTTAGTCAACCTGCATTACTTGCCTTTTCCAAAATTCTTTCTTTTTTCGAAAATGACTCAACCAAAAAACCATCACAAATTATAGATTTAAACGATACATTTATATTTTATAGTAAAACTCATCAAAAAATGGCATTAAACACAAACGTGTTTACTGCCGTAAGCGCTTCAATACTTCGAAGAGAAGAATTTAATTGTCCAATACAGTGGACAACTGTTTGAAAACGTTAATCATATTGTAATTACACTTTTCATTTGTGGCTTTTTCCGCGTATAAGCGGAAAAGTAAATAAATAGTAAGGCGCAAAATATTGCCCTTGTGGAAGATCAAACTCGTTAATAATCGAACTATTGAACCTAGTTGCCTCGGATGCCATGCATACGTATAATATATTTCTGTCGATAGTTTCGAATGGTCTTTTAGTGCATTTTCTTAGGTACGAAATCAACGATTAACTTTAATCTTCGTATTAAGTTTATCCAATCTTACTTTTATTTTCTAGTTTAAACTACGTAAGAACTTTCAAAAGCAGTTGACAAATTTTATAAAAAAAATTTAAGGGAGAGAAAGCTGAATTCAAATAAATTATTCAAACACTGACGAAGATTTAAGTGATTATGAACTTTAAATAGTCGCCGTATTCTAGTAGGTAGTTTGTTGGCCTTAAGTATAGGCCATGGTTCAAACCCCATGTCAGACGTCTCCAAATACGAAAAAATATTTCTTCTGTGACTTCCTCTCAGCATATTTCTGGCAAAAACTCTGAGAGTACATAAAATTCTCATTAAAAGTTTCTCAATAACCTGTTGTTGTTTAAACTGTAGGTCCCGCCATTCATGTATAAAATTAAATTAATGCATACAACATGTCCTAGAGAAACTAGATCATAATACTAACTGCAGGTAATGACTAATTGTGTATGTATGTATGAACTATATGAAACCCAAATGGGCAATAGCCATTTTTAATTTGTTATATTTTTAAAATTAAAGATAAAAAGGACTGTTTCATCCATTCTATACAAAGCAAATTGTTGTGAAAAACATTTCCGCATTTGCATTGTGGCAGTTCTATAGATTAATTATTTTTATTTTTTGTTAATTTATGCTTTTTTGTTATTTTTTATTTTATAACATGTGTATTGTAATAAAGATCAAAAATTAATAAAATTTTTAAAAAACCAATTGTTTTTTGTTACTTTTTTATTAAGAGAAAATTCCGAAATTCCGAGATATTTCAGGATTTTCCCGAAATACTATGTTACTTAGCTAGTAATAATTATATTATAATTTGTAACTGTATTCTTATTAATAACAATAATACGAAGCGTAAAGTTTTTTTAACTCAGCTCGTAATAATAATATAATTTTTAATTATGTATTTATTATTAATTAGAATACAATTAAAAATTATATTTTAATTATTACGAGCCGAATAGCATAGTCCTTACACTCAGTGTAGTGCAACATGCCAGAGGCTCGGGTGGGAATTATACCCACAACCCTCACGCTAACAGTCTAGCAAACTACCCATTAGACTATCAGATCACTGATACAATTTAAATTATATTGTAATGAAATAAATTGACTAAGTGAGGAGTTATTTTGATAGTTTGTGTTGTTGTACTGGCTGAGATATATGCGTACTCTAGTAGCCATTGTTTCCGATTTTACTTGATTGTAGCAGTTTCTATCTCACTTTTCTATACAAATACAATGGGTTCAACAAGCTAGGAGCTTTTGCTATTGACTATAATCAAACAAACCTACATACATTTATTACATGAGCCTCTTCCTTATACTTGGAATCTTGTTAAACTCTAAATCTCTAATAACGTAAACATGGACTATGCTAAAAATTATTGATTTGTTATAACCAAAATCTTGTGTATTTAGTTGATAAATTAAATAGAAGAGATGGTTAAAACCTGCTTCATTTATACGGTGCGGCTTTTTTTTTTTTGACACCATTTCAACTCCATTTCACTTGTATTTGTGCCGTCAAGTCAATTAGAAACAAATTTAGGAAAATAAATTTGTCAAATCAAGATCATTTAAGAAGTAGTAATTTGGCACAACGAACACGATATCCATATTAGATTTATTTTATTTGTTTAAAAAATAAGGCATACTTTTCATAATAGTCCTAAATGAGTTTTTAGGATTGCAGCATGTGAACTACAATGAATAATAGGTTTACGAACACTATTTTAAATACTGTGTAAATAAGCTTTGTCTTATTGAACATTTCCTAGTATATTCCGAAAATTAAAGAAATATATTATAGATTAAGAATAAGAAATTTGCAAAATTACACAGTATTAACTTCTATTTAAAATGTATAATATATTTCTGTTACATTGAAAAGTATTTAATATTAAGTAAAGTATTAGCAAATTTGTAATTAGTACATTTATATGCCAGAGAATTTTTAAGAAAAAAGCTCACATTTTTAAATTTGTAGCCTTAGGGGTAGCCAGAATTTTATCCGTTTTTGTGATGTAGACGGTTGTTTACTTAACTTTCATTTATTGATTAAAATATTGAATCACTTCAGATTTTCGAATGTTACTATGCTCCCCCAAATTTAAATCAAAAAATTTATCAACGCTGTTAATGTTTAATTCGTATTTATTATAAGCTACGTAGAATGTACATATGTATGTACGTCATGTGTTATATTTTAAATACAGCTAAACAAAACAAAACATGTTTGTTTGTCTTGAAACTTACTGATTTAAAAATTATCAAGGTCAAGCATAAAATATTGTAGTACCTTTTTTTTCCGAATTCCATTTATTGGTAAAAGATAAAATATTTATTTACACTTTAAATTCAAATCCTTTTCTTAAAACGCTATCATAAGTTCTTCTTTATTAAAATTGTGTCTTCAATTTTTTGAATACGCGGATTCGACTTAAAACTTTTGTTGATAATTTACAACTACGGTTAAAAATTATTGCCAGACTTATATCAGTAATGATGTTTCAGTATAATAATAAAGCGTTTAAATACATATGTTGCCGTTTTTAAACGCTCAATCAGTGTAACCGATTACCGTGACGTTACACATGCAAATGCAAGAGAAAATATATATTATATTTGACATTTTTAAAAATAAATTCGGAAGTGGTGGAAGTTTGCTGATTATCTGCACAGTTCATTTAAAAAAAATTAATTTTTATTTTATTAGTATTTATTTTTATTTCATTAATTAAACAAGAGTACCCAAATGCATATACGTTAGCAAAATTGTTTACAATATTTCTGGTTACAATGCAATTATTAATTTTAGAATTAGATTTAATTTTGCCTCAATATCAAGTTCAGAGCGAATCTAACAAAGTGATAGCAAATTTTAACCAATGGTTTTGCTGTCACTACTGATCTCGCTTTGATTTACCAAAACCAGCATGCATTCGCCGCTTTTTTAATTTACAATCTGATAAATCTTATTTGTCGTGACAAAGGCTATCTCACATAATTCCATTATATTGTCGTTGTTTTTTAATTTTGTGAAAATATGTACAAAATGTAAATGTTTCAGTAAAATTTAAAAGATTTTGTTAGTAAACGTAGATAAAAGTTATGTACTAATTCTAAAGAAACAACAAAAAAAAGAAAATCACGATAAACTTAAATTTTAAATATAAATTTTAATGTAAACTCATAAATTCTCCAAAAATATACACAACATTTATTACAATTTTCACCTTCGGGGTCCAACCATCGATGCCCTCGATGTGTCTTAATACTATTCAAATTGGCCGGGCCACAAAAGACTTCGCAAGTCCCTTTGTGTGATAATCAAAGACAGCCTCACCTGGGCAATTATAAACGGAAGTCATACGGAGGGCACCATCGCTCCCTCTAGATGGACAGCATGACTTACAACCCCCGCCCTTCACCCAATTGCTGTAATGCAAGATGGTTCCAAGGGCACATAAACGGGATAGAATTCTCAGTTCTCCATTCTTCAATACTTTATAAGGCGATCATCAGCAAGATTGGCGGGATCTGTCCAGGAGCTAAGCTTGCTGCTGTTCCTGTGGACAAAAAAACCTACTTAGGTCGATAGCCGAACCTTTAGTCCCTGAGAAAATTTTGGAGATTCTTAAGGTCAGCAACGCTGACTTACCCATTAGTAACTAATGGGTTGCCAAAGTTTTAAACCAATGGGGTGACAATCTCGATGTGGCGTGGTTAACTATGGATTTTTGCTTAATTGAGCTCAGTATTCATAAATCCGACACTCGAGCGATTCTGTAACACCTACCTAGATTGTCTGACTGCCTCCCAGTGTCTCTCTGTCACCGATGACCACTCCTCAAGATGCTCATCGGTTAGCAGAATCTCTAATTCTGAGCTGGTTGAAAATTTCTTCAGTGAAAATGACAACGTAGTTCTAAGCCGACAACAATCAAATGAATTCAATTTTATAAACTTTACACAAGAGGAGGCACTGGAGTCCTTTCTTAATGTAAAATCTAATGCTGTTGGTTATGATGGAATGCATCCAAAATTTGTTAAAATTATATTACCTTATACTCTTACTTATTTTACCCATTTGTTTAATACAATAGTTACAACATCTACGTTCCCATCTATGTGGAAACATGCCAAAATTGTACCGATTTTAAAACCTGATAAGAGTTTTCGGCCAATTGCCATCTTACCCTATTTATCAAAGGTTTTTGAGAAACTAATACATAAGCAGATAAGTCGCCACTTACACACTAACTCCTTGCTTAATGAAAGGCAATCTGGTTTTAGACCCAAGTATAGCTGCATTAGTGCTTTAATTGATGTAACTGAGGAAATCAGATTCCAAGTTGATAAACGTCATACTATGTCATTTCTTATATTGCTTGACCATTCTAAAGCATTTGACACAGTACATCATTCTATTTTACTTCACAAATTGAAACATATGTGCAATTTTTCACCAACTGCGTTAAAATTAATATCTGCTTACTTAGGTAATAGAAGCCAAAGTGTTTATTATAACTCAAACATATCGAGAAGCTGTCCAATGCCAAGGGGTGTACCACAGGGCTCCATACTTAGTCCACTTTTATACTCCATATATGCTAATGACCTTCCATTAAATGTAGTACATTGTCAAATACATATGTATGCTGATGATGTTCAGCTATACATTAGTTGTGGAGTGAATGATGCGCCTAATTGTATACGCTTAATAAACGAGGACTTACGTAAAAGTTACTTATGGGCATCTGCAAATGGACTAAGCCTAAACCCCAATAAATCAGCTGTTTTAATTATTGGACAACCAAAAACTTTATGACGTATCTTCCACCAATACATATTAATAATACAAATATAAGCATTGTTGAATCAGTTAAAAACCTAGGAGTATACTCAACAAACAACTCAATTGGGCGGATCATATTAAAGCTAATTGTGGAAAAACGTTTGCTATGCTTTGCAATCTTTGGATGACGCAATATTACACACAAACCATATCCGAATGCTTTTAGCCAAAACATACTTATTACCAACTCTAATTTATGGTTGTGAGCTGTTTGCTAGCTGCGATGCTGTTAGTAGAAGAAGGTTAAATGTCACTTTTAACAATATGCACGATATGTATTTGGTATCA
This sequence comes from Sarcophaga bullata, assembly GCA_005959815.1. NCBI lineage: Eukaryota > Metazoa > Arthropoda > Insecta > Diptera > Sarcophagidae > Sarcophaga > Sarcophaga bullata. The sequence goes on along the minus strand of QOCX01001071.1, from coordinate 38,112 downwards.
GAAGAAATAGTAGCATATCACATTATGCCAAACAAATTTATAATATCACTTTTGATAATTGCTGAAGTGCCGTGTATTACTGCTTTTGCATGAATTATCTATAATCAACAACCACCTTATTTATATCAGAAAATAAAATTTTCTAGATCTAATAGAGGAAACAGGATAATTTATACAATAACTCCAAGCTGCCTCTGAACAACACTTTTTCATAAACTCTATTCGTCTTTGGAGCCAACTACCCTCACAATTATAATTAATATCCAATGCAAGCCATTTTAAAACTGCCATATTTAAGCGCTTTTCGTAGTTATGTTTATTTGTTCTTTAGTTTTATTTGCAAAATTTAATATAGTTTAATTTTTTCATTATTGTTTTTTTTAATTTGTTTTCTAAATTTATTATGTTTTTTTTTTTTGAAATTAATTTTATAAACATTTCCATTTCATATTTATAAACCTATATGACAATCTACTAACCAATACTTTAAAATAAGACTTGTTCTTGTTGTATTGAATTTAATATAAATAAATAATAAATAAAAATAAATAAATAAAATAAATGGAGAAAAAAAAATGGAGGTAGACACAAGTGAGAGCTCAATGTTATCGGACGAAGAGGACGCCGATACGACAGTGGTTGGTTCTCGAGCTGATTCTGAGAGTTATTTTATTTATTTATTGATTAAAACCAGTACAACAAGCATATAATCTTTTTTAAAAGTACTGTTTATAAAAATTAAGTTAATAAAATGATAAAATATATTGGTTAAGTTAACTTCATAAATGTTTCATAAAAAAAGTAAAAATTATATTAATTAAATTTAATTTAGCCTAGCAAATGAATAAATCTAAAGAAACGAAAAGTGTGTTGAAATTGCTGTTTTTAATTGCATTATATTGACCTTGGATTGAATTTCTGGCGGAAGTTGGTTCCATAAACGAATAGTATTAATAAAAAAGTGCCTTTCAGACACCTGTTTCCTGTACCTTATGACGTTTATCCTGTAGCCTCTATTGGTTCTAGAAAACTGGAGCTTGCTAAAAAAAATTAGTTCCTTTACATAGATAATCTTATGTAGGAAGATCAGCATACGATATTTCAAAAGGTTTTCAAGCGACATATTACATATTTTGTATGAAAAATGTGATATACTACTATATCTGTTGCGTCCAAAAATATATCTTGCTATGTTGTTGTAAGTTACTTTAAGTCTATTTTTGCTAATAGAATCCAAACCCGCAAAGACCTCGCATCCATACAAGAGGGTAGGAATTAGATATGTATTCGCCAAGAGCATACGTATATTTAAGGGCGTAAAGGATTGACTCCTATAAAGATTCCTCAACATAGCAAGCGTCCTTCCACAAGTCGTATTTACATGGTCAGTCCAGAAAAGTTCCCAATTACGATAGCCTTTGATTTATTCGCATTTAAGCAAAGACCATTTGCGATAGCCCATTTAAATAAATTGTCAAGATCCTGATTTAGTCTCATTATTAAATTGTCTGTCAGTTTTAAAACAACTAATATAGAGTTGAACGTCATCGGCATACATTTGAATTCCGCTGTGAATAATGCGAGAAGGTAGGTCATTCGAGTACATTATGTATAGCAGAGGGCCGAGAATTGAACCCTGTGGTACACCTCTTCGTACCGGGCTGCTAAATGATTCTACATCACCATGGTGTACTGTCTGACTTCTCTTATACAGATATGTCCTTAAGTTATCTAGATTAAACTCCAGTACTCAGAAACTGCTGCTCTACGTCCTCCACTTCAAGGTGGGTCGTAGACGGTGGCACGTAGTCTGTGGGATAGGTTTAAGGCTTGTATAATGGTTAGGACTGATATTAATGTTTTTCTTCACTCCAATTATAAGATAAGTACCCATTGGCTAACTGGTTGTGAACACGCGCTAACGTAGGATCTTGGTCATCATCGGAATCGATTCAAATTCTCACCGTTTGACTTGGGGTAGCTCCGGTACAAACAAATCTGGTGAGTGCCTCTTTGATTTTATTGTTGCTAATAATTTAGTTATTGTTAATCGGGATGAAGAACCAACATTTCTCATCTCTAACAGGAGGGAAGAGCTAGACATTACCCCGATTAGCTTAGATTTCTGTTATTATCTCATGGACTTGTTTGAATCTCAAAAATTCTCCTTTCGAATTATAGATACATCACCCCCAGGACTGACTTGGTGGATTCTTCACCAGAGCGAACCATCCGTTCCATAGAAGGAACTCTAAATGGTCCTACTTTAGGGAAAATCGCAATTTTGTCTTCCTGAAGCTACCCCAATCACTGTAACCCGTTACGATTTAGGGGGCAGTGGAGAAACTAACCTCGGCGCTTAAGTCAGCCACCACATTTTCTGTCAAACCCCTCGCTTAGAGGGGTAAACCTATACCGCCCTTGTGGAATCAGTAAATCTATGATCTTTACCGCTTCATGGAAGACCTACTCCGCGGGCGTGGAATCCTCTGCCGAAACCCAAATCTCTCGACTGCATGCAACGAACTGATGGCTGCTGGACAGCGTCCAATCCGGAGACGCTTGAACTTCTGCTTGACACTCACATTCCGGTGAGTATGGGGCTGGGTGTCAAGCTCTCTATCAGTTTAATGAGTCTCCGTCTAGTAAATCCTCTCCCCTAATTCTAATCCCAAGTCGAGGCTGTTAAATCCATTGAATCTTTAGAGTCCTCAGGACCTTATGGCATCATCCTAGGCGATACCCAACCTGGGGAAGAGATTATCCATCCTTGGCTTTTCGCCATCTACAATGCTGATCTCAAACTCCTTTATATTCCTTGGAGCTAGAGAATATCTAAGGTGGTCTTTATTCCTAAAGCGAGTAAACCGTCCCACAATAAGGCTAAAGACTATACAACCATTAGTCTTGAGGGTCTAATGAGGACCTGTATTAATCCATCTTTTGGTTATAGCCCAACACGCCAAATGTACAACAGCACTACACTGTTTTATCTCACAGGCATCCTTGCACGTTAAAGAATATCCCTGGTATCGAGGTTGCTTTCAAAACTGTCAACCCAAACGTTTTTGTGGATGTAATTATTTATCTTAACTTGGAACAGGTTAGGTTTATTCAACTTCAGCTAAAGTTGAGATAGTAACTCTTTTGTGGGGCACACGTACTGTCAGAGAATCGGCTATCGAGGTTCAGCGCAAGGCGGTGTTCTATCAGCAGTGAACTTGCTCTTGAAGAAAATCGAATTCTCCGGTAATAACGCCATAGACCATACCTGTTAAGTTTCGATTACGATTAGTAATCAGCTATATTACTCTTTTATAAGAATCGTATGATTATATAATTCTATGAACAATTTTTTCGATTTATAAATTGATTACGATTACAAATAATTTAGAAATAATCATGATTACTGGCAATTAGTACGAAATAATTAAAAAGAATCGAAAGTAATCCAAAAGTAATCATTAATTATTTTCAATGATTATTTTGAATGCTTTTTGAATATTTTCAATAATTGTCATTCTTTCCAAAACTATTTTCTTTATATCTTAATATCTTAAAAAATATTTTAAAAATTCTTTGGAATTTTTTGGCTTTTGTTTTTAATTGTGTAACAGTTTGTACTCTGTTACTAATACATTATATTTTTTATTAAAGACTCTTTTAAAAAATGCGTTTGAATTTACAGACAATGGTCAATCAACAATTTTTAAAAAATAATTTTATGTAGAAGGAGAAAAATTGATACTGTTAGCCACTCAATTCAAGTTAAGTATACCTCGTGATAAAAGCAAGCTGTGAACTCAAACTGCATTAAAATTTTACTGTTTCGAATAAACTGTAGAACTTATAGATTCTCAATTATTCTCAATTTGATTACTTTTTGATTACTTTTGATTCTTTTCGATTATTTTGTACTATTCGCCAGTAATCCTGATTATTTTATGTAATTGTAATCAATTATTAATTATTAAAACAAAAAGTAATCGTAATCAATAACAACCATAATAATTAATAATTACTTAACAGGTATGCTGTAGACTATGCAGATGATATTACCATTGGTGAGTTGGGAATGTGTCCACAGACGCTATCCGACAAATTAAAGTCCGCACAGTCAATTATATTACATTGGTGCAGGGAATTTGACCTATTGGTCAACTTCTCTAAAAGCGATACAAGTCTTTTCACTAGAAGATTCAAGATTCAGAATTTCACCCTTCCTAGTATTAGCATATCAGATACTTCACTGGAAAATCAACTGGCCAAGCCAACCTTGATGCTTACTTCTGCATAGGAGCAGCCATTGAACCCAACCTCTTATATAGATTCCTTTTTGGTGGACTGCTCTGGACAGACAATGTAGTATCAGATTTCTTGATAAATTCAAACCTATTCTAATTACAGGTGTTTTACACACCACTCGCAATGTTTAACTACCTTCTAAATGCCTAACTTTCCAAACAAGCAACCAAACTTGCAGCCACCAGACTCAATGCCATGACTCTCTGGCGCATAATACCTTCTGGACACTCTTCTATTCTGGAGGTTAACCCCCACAACCATTGAACATCGATTATCTCCCTACGGTATATTGCTTAGATACAGGATTTCAGTTTCTAATTCCGAATAGGGATGACGAGATCTTTAGCGAGATCATTTCTCCGGAATACTTTGATATATACGTCTACGGCTCTAAGCTCGATGATAGTGGTAGCGGTGTTTTTTCACGAAAAATCCATGCACACTTTTCCCTCCGATTACAAGATCACTGTAACGTGTCTCAAGCTAAAGTTTTAGGCATTCACTAAGCGCTAATTCGATCCTCATTAAAGGTGCTTCATCCAGCTGTATCTCTATATTTTCTGACACCCCAGTTTGTAATTAGATCCCTTTCCAGCATTACGGTCAATTCCAAACACGTCAGAAAGTGGCTCTGCTCACAGTTTACTGTGTTAAGGGAAGATATGCGGAAAGACAGCACCTCCCTGCGAACGACTACTGCCGATGTTTTGGGGCTGCTGGAGAGGAGAAAAATTTTTATCCACTTTCTTTGTTAACGCATATATCTCTTGAGGTTATATGGCTCTCCATTCCTTGTCAGCTTAACGGAGTTATCATCCATTGATATCAAGTATATAGCTTCGTTCATAAAACTTTCCGGCTGGTTTCCACCTTAGGGAAGTCGTGATTTCAGTGTGCAGCTACCGCGCTTGTCAATTTCTTCTATGAGTTCGGTGGAATTAAGTCAGTACAGGGACTTTCCCCTTACCACCGGTATCACAACGGCTGCTATGTGTGCTCAAATGAGCTTTTGGTATCAAAGCCTAAACTGATATTCTTCAATAATAGAAATATCGTTTCGTGACTACAGATGAGTTTTTGTCCACTTTTTCGTAAAAACTGGTTGTGTTCTTTCTGACTTTTTACAGAGTCGACCAGTTTGGATTTTAACGTCAGTCTATTTTGATTTCTAAAACAATTTAAAGTGTTGTGTACTGCTTGTTTTTTTTGTTTTGTAAGAGTTATTTATTCGGACGCTACGCTCAAATTTGGATTATATTAATTTTGTAGTCAGTAATTCACTAGCAGAAATGACTAGCGTGTGACTAAATACTAGACGTGTGCACAATACATTTTTTTAGCTTACTCTTCACTAAATGCAGTACTGAAATGTTCTCTCTTCTGTTGTACTTGATTTTACGAGTACACTGAAATGTGTATGTCTCTTTTATTCAAAGTGTACAACAGCATTTATTGATCTGTGAAGTAACGGAAATATGCTTTGTGTTGTAAGATCATATTTCACTACTGAAACTAAATTTTCATTATTGTCAAATGAATTTCAGTAGTGTTTACATTGAAAAATATGCGTACACAAGTGTTTCTATACCAGGGATTACCATTTCATAGCACAACTGTGCAGAGAGAATTCACACACATTGCTTATGCTCTTTTATTTAGTTGTCGATCAGACTACGACGAGTGCACATGTCAGCGAATGCTTTGCTATTTTTTTACGTTTACAATCAAAAGATGTTCGACTCCCGAGAGCAAAACATTCAGCACTTTCTTGTTCATTTTTTCTTTCCAATTTACTGCAAGAAGAAATACACGTTGTGACACTATGAAGATTACAATATTTTCGTTGTACTCTTCACACAACAGTCTTTTAAACTGTTACACAATGGTTTTTGTGTGCAATTGTTTTTTTTTACTTTATCTTTGCTGCACTCTTATTTGTATTTAATACTACAATCAATATTCGCGCATGAAAAAATGCAATACTGGACACTTTTAAGCGTCTTGTGCACACGTTTACTAAATACACAGGGAAAGGGATTAAAAAACAAAAGGAAAAAATAGAAACACATTAGCCGAAAACCGAATACACAATATGTACAATAAAGAGTTATTCTCAATCAGTAAATCGATCAGTCGGGCACTAGTTGTATAAAACTTAGAAATACGAGATTAATTTAAGATATGGTCACATATGGCAAATGTTTGACTCAATTTTGTTTCATCTTGTTTACCCGAAATATGACTGAAACAACTGAAATTTTGGAAATATTTCTGAAATATTGGAAAACATATTTGCCATATTTATCACACTTGAGAAATATTTGACACAAAACATTCAACAGTGTTGAAAATATACATGTATATGTATATTTTCATAATAATGAAAGATTTTCCAGTGTAGCCAATAGCAATATTTGAAAATCGCTGAAATGATATACATATCTTAAAATAGATGTTAAATCTAAAAATTGTGCATAATATATATATAAATTAAGTGATTTATTTTAGGTATAATTTTAAAAATTTTTATGGAGATTTATGAGAAAGGTTTTTATGTCACTTTGGTTCGAAATTTATCGTCCAAAGTGGTTGAATTCCAATACGAACTATACACGTGTAAAAGGAAAATTGGAACTGGAATTGTTATCTTGCTGCGTTGAATTATAATTCTCCATTATAATCACTCGTACTGTCCAGTTCAAGGGTTCCATTCATAACATTGTAATCTGAATATTTTTACCTGCTTTTTTTTAAGAAGAGAAAACAAAAGAAAAACTAAATTCATTGCATTAAAAATTCAAAATTTTCTCTAACCTAGGTTCTTACATCCCCCATGTTGTGTGTGTTAATTTTTATCCCTGAATAACAGAAACGTACTGTTTAAAATCAATTTCGCACGACAGATTTTTGAAAACCTTTAACGGCAATTTTATTTATTCTCAGAGTTTTTGATAAAAATCTTTTGACAAGATGTCGCCGCCGAAAATTTTTTGTATATTATTGGAAATGTCTGACCTGGAGTTTGAACCGTGGTTGCGACAACTTCACATAATACATATGTATATTTAATTAAATAATTGTTGCTATCTTTCAGTATTTGCCTTTACTCATCTTACAATAATTTTTTTCTATTTTGAATAGTTTTGATGTAAAAATGAATAGCAATTGATATATGCAATCATGTGTATTTAAATTTCAAACTCTGAATGTATGAATGTATTTATATGCAGACACCCAAATATTTATATGTATATAATAAATACATCTACAACGAATAAAAAGGTTTGCATAAAATAAATTATTTAATTTCTTCAAATTTTATTTCCTATATTTTTCTTACGATTTTGGTAATTTAGTTTTGCTACTAGACAACGCAGCCTTAAACAGCTGTTATTTGCCTCTTTTTGAATGATGAAATGATGAAAATATTGGACACTGGGTGGTCAAACTTAAAACATTTTTGTTTGACGGCAAATAATTTAATTTGTTCAAAATTGAAGATTTTTCTGTTTGCCCCTCAAAATTATTTTGTGGTCACATTCTGGCAAAGAAATATTTTAGGTTTTGGTAAAATATTTTTAGATGTGACCGTAGTTAAATTTTAGGTTAAAAACAAAAGTCTATGTTCATGTTATAATACAAAAAATAAAAAAAAAAATGAACAATCTTACAGTTCAAAAACCGGAAGAAACTGGGAATAAAGAAACTTTCTAAAAAGGAATGTCATATAGCGGAAAAAATCTTCACGTGTCTAAGACTTCAGCTGCCAGTAAGGATTGTAAGTCATTAAAGTTCCCAAAAATATTAATGCAAAGCCACCTGACAAAAAACGGATATATCATCACTAATCACATTAAGCTGCCTTTTGTACCAAAATATGATTGCATAATACACCCTCGCTGGCGTTTACGTACTAAGTCCACTCTCCTATATTTTTCAACCAGTCTCCCTCCACGAAAGTGTTGTAATGTGTTACTTCGCGGAGAGGTGGTTAGCTTTAAAGTTTTCTTACATTAAATTAAATTTCGCCTTCGTACCGCCAACTTTTGGAGTTCCAGCATAACCTCAACCATTCGCTAATTGTATTGGCTCCATTGAATTCCAGTATTCAAAATCTCCCCCATAAGCCGGTTTGGCTCCAAAATTCGTTTACACGGGCCATCTAAATTTGGGACAGCATATACAGTTAGGGTATATAGAAAAGCTATCATTACCAAATCTGTGCAGATATTTTCAAAAGCATTCATGACAAGTTGGGAACTGGGCTACGTAAAAGTTCAATTAGCAATGATTGTTCTCCAGCCAAGGGATTATATAAGATCCCTTTAAATAATTCTATATCACGATTGACAGTTGCACATGGAAGTCTACGGCTGCTCGACTTTTAAATCTACGGTTTATAATGTGTCCGCGAGACGGTGAAAGTATATCCGCATTATCTCTTGCGCTAATATGTCCTGAAACTATGTGTCGGTCTAGTCGCGATTAGATGATACGCAAAGGACAGTTTCTTTTTGTCGTTAATTGTATTACCTCCTGTCCTGAAAGTATTCGTAAAGAATCTTCATCAAATATGGCGGCGTAGCCATGTTCATAAGGGCTATCATAATCCGCCCTGAGGTTAAACGCGTCCATTGACCGCGTAGCAGCTATAAATGAAAATTTTCTTTGTCCTCGCCGTTATGAAACCAGTGTCCCGCGTAGAGATCTGAAACGTGATCCAAGTACGATCCTGGTACCCTCTTTTACCTTTTGCATCGCAATGATTCAAATTATTCTGTATTACTCTCATTTCCTTGAACGCGAAAGATTGGGGACACTTTCGCTCCACGCGATATGATTGGCAAACTTCAGGTTGTCCAGTTCCTCTTTGGAATTCTTTATAATGTGAACCCCCTGTCCGCACTTACAGTATGTTCCCGAGTTGTTAACCTTACTCCTGCCCTGACGGAGTATATGTCAAAATTGTAAGCACCAGAAGTATTTAGTAGGAATATTCCTTTCGCGTATCGCGCCATTTGCGTCCCACCATATGTCTTCATAGAGCCAACTATGTCGGGTTTACCGAATTCCTAGAGACTCGGAATGTTCCGCATAGCATTATACACATATTCTCTCTCCGTGATCTCGTCGATGTCCTTAATCTAAATTTCTTCTATTCCTATAGAGTGCAGACAAATACGCATTCTCCAAAAAACTTTCCAATGGGTTAATGTCCCTCGTGTGCTCACCGTTCTTGCGGAGATGAAGTAATAGCCGACCTTTCATGGTTCTCCGAATCTTGGCAACGTTTTCCCCGAATTCACAAATCTTAGGGTCCGTTTGCGTTTTCCTGCCGGCTCAAAGTCGTTTTAGTAGTCTTCCTCCATAAAACTCTTGGTGCAGAGTATGGAGTTCTGCTATTAGCTTTAGGAACCTCAACAGTTTGCTCCTGTCTCCTCTTTGTTTCTGCAACTCGTCTCATTGGTAGTCTGCTCTTACAATTTGCCCGCACACAGGTCGTATAGAGTCAATAGAATTCCTCATCGACTGGTTTATTGATCTCCTTTTTCTATCATATAGCATATCAATCAAACTCCTAATTTGGTCCCTGAGTTGACCAAAAACTCCGCACGTTGACGCCGTTGGGTTCCTTCACGATTGTTTCGATCCCGAAGCTACCAATCCCGAAGAATTTCCATCTGCAGGGGATCTCTGAGTCCTCGTACTTCATTTTCAAATTCTGCTCTGAAGATCTCGGTATCCTTGAGCTTTAATAAGTAATAAGTCCGTTTGGATCCCAACTGCCAGTCACAAATCAGGAACGTACCGACAGACTTGCCAGGGTAATGGCAGTATTGGTCCGATAGCCATTTCAGCCAGTTTTCACACCGCTTACTAAAGTGCTAAAATACTGAAACCGTCAGCCTGTGTCGCCTATTCATATCCATTTTCCAGTATATCACAATTAGAAACTTACCGTGTTTATTTTTAGTGGCCCCATCAAGGGCGATGTAGTTAGCCGCTTCGGACAGAGGGAACCGCGGTGGCGTTACTCCCCCATTTACTCTTTTCTTTAGGGAACCTCTGTGGGATGATGCTTAGTTAACGGGGGCATCAATTCGCTATATCGGAAATACCTCTTGTACCTTTTTGTAGTCTGCCGCTCTTGGTCGAGGACTGCTTATTGGTTATTCTCAGCAAACCTAAATAGGGTAGGTACTGAACTCCATGATAGCGCGCAGGTAAGCCCCATGAGTAATTGATGTAGCATTGTCGGTATGGTGGTGTGTCGGAGAAACAAATAAAATAAAATATTGTGCGAGTATTAGGGGCAAATAAAAACGGAGGTTGGGATCGGATACTAATCTCTTTTCATATGCTCTTTACAATTCACAATAATATTGAAAATACAGGTGAGATTTATGCACTTAAACTAAACTTATATCTAAACTTAAAAGTAGGGTGGCCAGCGAGAATAGGTGGCATGAAATTAACGGGTCTAAACCAAAAATTAAAATCACAAGAAAGGCCAAAAGTAAGATAAAGATTCGAAAACACACACATAAAACAAGACTCTTTCATCTGATGCAGCTTGTAGTGAAATAAATGTTAATAAAGCATTTAAGATCCATGGGATTCCAAACACAGCATTTAAAGCGGCTGTTTAGACAATACTGAGCTGTTTAGACAAGTTTTTAATGCTTGTTTTCAAGAGAGGACGTTCCTTAGGATATTGAAAAGTCAGAGGTTGGTTCTCATCTCTAAGGATAACAACGCGCAGGATGGATAAGGATATGATTGACACAACCGGTATACTTTTGGAAAGGATAATCTGTGGAAAGATAGAAGCATTACTGGGAAAACAGGGCTTGTTCGGATCAGAAGATTACTGCATTATCATTACCTTGGATGTTAAAAACGCATTCAACCCTGCAAATTTGGACGCTACTTTCAGGATAGAGTGCTTTTATATGGCACGACTGATGGTAAAATGTCATATATGGTAACGGCAGAGGTTCAGTGCTGGGCCCAATTTTATGGAACGTCAAGTATGATTTTGTACTGAGGCTTATACTCTCTAGATCATTGGATCTTAAGAAAAACATTTAAATGAATTGGTGAAAACGTCAGATATTGCAGTTGACAAGGTTAGAAGCTAAATAGGTAGCATTGTTCATTGAGGGGATAGTGCCCCTGCAGCTAGGAGTGGACGTAGAAAGGAAGAAACATATTATCAGGACCGTTCAATTGATTGAAGATGCAATTGATAGAGGGCAGCAAGACTTGTCTAATTCCACCAAGGACAGATCACAATCATTTATAGAATCACACCATGTATAGTCGAGCAAATCAAAACGTCCGGTACACGATAACCAGCGAAAATGTCTGGAAAGGACAATTGAGTTTCAATAAATTGATACATAGAGGAATAATCCTCATCAATAAATTGATACATAGAGGAATAATTATACAATATCAACAAAGTGTCAGTATCAGGCAGCAGGTTCAAATCCAGAGTGGTGGTTCTTTGAAAAATGATTACTTAAATGTCGAATTAAACAAATTAATAAGAATTGGAAAGCAGTATATGTATTCGCAAAGAAAGTTTTAATGCAGCAAAGGTTAAGGCAGCTCGATCTACTCTCTCGGCTTGCTGAGTGCCTGTGTACTAACCTTTTACATCATTCTACTTTGCAGCCGCATCCTCGAGACCATAATCAAGTAACATATCGAGGAGAGAGGAGGTTTTCTTATAGGGAAATTCTGTGTTTCCTTTTAGTACATTATTTTATATTCGGTATTAGTCTGCAGGTTAATTTTCTCTTTATGGAACTGGCCATCCATCCATTCACGGCATCATCATTCACTTCAATGAGGCATTCTAGTCTCGTTCTCCCCCTTGTTAAATCTTTTCTCCTCTCAAATCTCACTACTATCGGAAGCGGCATCATTATCGCAATAACTAAGGCTACATCTGTAGAGACTGTGCGGAACACAGAATATACCCTGAGGACAGATCTTTTGTTGGCCGCATCTATTTCTTACGTATTGGACCCCTTATATAGCGGACACCACTGATAACATCTTTCGCCATGTTTATGGCCGCTTCTGTTGCATCGTAGAGCCTGCTTTTCGGAAGTCAGCTTAGCAATCAGGCGAACCATCTCTCTCTAATTTCACTTCCAGTCTTTAAATGGTTATCTTTTCCCGGAGATTGCCGAGGTAGTCAATCATAGAAAGTGGCTGGTAGCCTGATGTGTCCTGCGGGTTGCTGCCCTACGAGATAACAACATGCCTGTGCCTTTTCCATATCCTAGGGAATTTCTTCTCCTGAATACATGAATCAAGAACTTTCTAAAACATATCATCATTTTTCTCTATAGCCACCTTAAGTGCGGTGTTTCGGATCCCTTCAATTATCGGTGCAGACCTCCGTTATGCAGCGCATATGTTTCACAAAGGCTTCCCTATCAAACGTAGTATCCCTCTATTAAAAGTTAGGAGCAGCGAGAGCAATGGTGTTTCCTGTAGAGCGTTCTTGATTTCGAAAATAAGCGTCTGATGGTCGTCATTATTCCCCTATCAGGAGGGAATTCAATAAATCTATGATCAGAGAAGGATACTCTCCAGTCTCTAATGTCTCTAATTCACCCCGTTCGTTGACGTTCGTGCTTCCCCAGATACTATGGTGAGAGTTGGCATCGCCACCTACCAGTAGGCCAACTTTTGTTCTTATTGCTTCAGTCACCAATCTTCTCACTGGATCTGGTGGTGGGTAAACGGCAAGATCATGTGCCATATAGCTCGAGGAGATCCAGAACTGTCTACCGTCGATTTCCGTTGTAGCCGTTGTTAGATCTTGATTACTGAAAGAGGGAATCAAATATGTCATTAAGCTATTCTTTATAAATATACAGGATCTGGGCCTACCTACATATTTAGCATGAACTAGCCTGTAGTTTTCTACAAACCTTGTTGGCCATAGACCATGGTTCTTGGATTAGGGCGATATCTTCTCCCCTGTTTGTCAGCCGGAGAAGTAGTGCAGCCGATGCTGCTTTAGAGTGGTGGAGATTTATCTGGATTATTCGGACTATGGTCCGTTTCGTTCACCTTCCTCTCCATCATCGTAACGTCTAGGCCATTATCATACTGATCAGCCTCTTCCAGGAGTTCCGATTTCCTTAACAGCATCCCAAAGACAGAAGCCATATCCGATCTAGTGGAAGATAAGGAACTAGCTCTGGATCGGGTATGGTTCTGTGTCGAGGTAGCCGAAAGGTCGTCTTCATCCCTTGCGTATTCATCCATGTCCCCCATGTGTTCGTCCAGTGGTGGTTCCCCCGAGAGGGGATTGTCTGCGGACTCCATGAGGCAGCTGTCTTTTTTATAGACTTTCAGTATGATGTGCCCAAATCCAAAGGCCACCACACCATTGGAATTCGCCAGGTGTTCCAGGTATTCCTGATTGACAATTATAGTCGCACAACGAGATCCGTGGCGCTCCTCTAATTTGGAAATTTTCCAATTGTGTGTTGGCAACTTTGGATTACACATCTTTATCATCTTCAACACTTCCTCTGGTTCTTTTGGATTTAAGGGAATCCATGAGCGTGTCTGCTTGGGATTGCGTCTTTTAGCACCATTTCTAGTTTCGCGCCTGTCCAGATCTCTCCCAGTCTCGATATGGCGATGGAGAAGAGATCTAGGACTCTTTTGTTGGCACACGTTAACGTGTCCCTGGTGCCAGCCACACATTTGGTAAACTGGTACCGGCCCCGGATTCTCCTCCATCACGTCAAGGAAAGCATCGGCAAGGGCGTCCTCCACCAATCTCCAGTTGGACGGCGTAATGCTGCCATCTGGATCCAATCGGTCTATCACCGCCATATCGATGCTGTCTTTTAGTACCTCGCTATACAAAATGCTGGTACGATGAGAGCTTCCTTGTTCGTTTGCTCCTGGTACGTCATTCTCCGTAGACCGCTGTCTTTTGACAGCTGCGTGCATGGCTGACATTTTATTTAATTTGTCAAGCTTGTTTTTGGCCCAGGTCAGCTATTCACGCAGCGTTCGGCTGTCTGTTGAGATTTTTGATATCATTTCCAGAACTCGCTTAGCGCTCAATTGCTCCCTGTACCGCTTCTTATACTCTTTGACGTGTTTTGATGCCGCGTCAACCTTTGCACTCCTAGGCCCACTTTTGCTGGATTATTCAGCAACCTCAGTCCTGCCAAGGCCGACTCTTATGGCTGGTTTTTGTTTTTTCTGTTGTGAAGTTTCGGGTTCTTGGCCTGCTTTAGGGCTAACCAAGTCCTTCAACTTTTACGGTGAGACGGGCGTTGGCTTAATACCCGTACGCGGATTTTTACGAGTCCTGGTCTCGTCCTCAACGGAGGTCTTCATATTTTTATTTTCTTTTAATTTATTTTCTTCTTCCATTTTTGATACCACGAGCTGCAGATGAGGGGACGGTCCGCCTGGGCAGGGATCCGCAGTACTCAGCTAAGGCTGGTCAATCCTGGAGGTCGCCAGGTATCCAGAATACTCCGTTAGTGACTGAGATATTTGTGATGGGCCCCTAGCCTAACTGACTCTCGACACGGGTCGTGTAACACCTTAGTCCAGTCCATACCTCTATCCTATGGTGAGAGTATTATTCAAAGACCATATGGCCAACTGAATACAGGTCCCCACCTTAGCTGATGGTCACTCTGATGAGCAATCACCATTACCAGCCACCACCCACGTGGAGGATCTGGTAGAGGATTTTCGTCGGCCATCTAAACGGAATAAAATTAACTGAATTGAATTAAACAATAATAATGAATTTGTTAAAACATAAATTGGTAAGGCCCTAATATTAAGTAGACTTAAGGGTATTGAGGACATAAGAAGTGGATTAATAGATAAGCAATGGAGTTGCTGAATTTTTAGCACAGTTAGGGTTAAGTATATGGAATATGGTTACGT
The DNA here is from genome assembly GCA_005959815.1 of Sarcophaga bullata. Taxonomy (NCBI): domain Eukaryota; kingdom Metazoa; phylum Arthropoda; class Insecta; order Diptera; family Sarcophagidae; genus Sarcophaga; species Sarcophaga bullata. Next base: position 22,851 of record QOCX01001071.1, on the reverse strand, counting down.
TTTTACATTTTTAAAAACGTTTAAAATATGAGCTCGTAGATTACAAATAAAATAAAAGTAAGTTTGATTTCAATTTTAATTAAATTCTGTATTGTTCGCACAATTTTGTCTGCCACTGTTCACAACTTGTTCTAACAACAATTGCTTTGTTTGTTATGCCTCTGTTTATGCCAATTGTTCTATAGATCTTTATAACGGAGATCTTCAAACCACGATTGTTTTCTTAGCAGTCTAATGAATGTTCTTCAAGGCGAACGTTCGTGGCTTCGCCTTTTCCAGAACTCTATAAATGTAAACATCGTTGTACATTTGATTTAATTGATATTTACACTAAAGCCGAAAGCGCATACCATGCGTTTAATGCGTTCTTGCATTAAATATTTTTCTCCCGTTCTATGCATTTTTTACTACAAGTTACAAACAATACGTTATATATAATAAGTTTTTTGTTTTGATCAGCTGTTGTGGTAAATTGATTAGCAAACAAAAATAGTTTCGGGAAAAATGAAAAATCAAATTATGATTTTTAAAGAATTTATGGCATTAATTATATGTTTATGAATTTACATATTTGATATTTTGTGCTGCTATGAAAAGCTTCAAGAGAACATAAGACGAGTGTTTTCAATTAATTTCTCCATTGGTCTTGTTTACAAATTGATAAATTCAAAAGTATAAAATCTTTAAAAAAGTATTTTGAAGTATTTTATTCTTAAATTAGTAGCAAACTGTAAATTAGTAGTAATGTATTTTAAGGTATTTTATTCTTAAATTAGTAGTAAACTTTATTATGAACAATTTTTTTTATTATTTTTATAGCCACCAAAAAAAAGTAAAGGTAAAAGTAAGTAAGTAAAAGTAAGAAAGTAAACCTACTTTATTCGTTCTATGCGTCTATGCATTGTTTTTGAACTGTAACTTGTCACAAACAACTACACTGGTTCTACTTTTTTGACACACGCACGTAATGCATTAAACGCATAGTATGGACATTCGGCTTCACAATTCACTTGTATTATATGTGAAAGAATATTCAATATACCAGTTCTGTTGATTTTGTTCATATTTCTCCTATTTATTTTCGTATATTTATTTCGATCCTTTCCACGCGTTCCTATACTTCTTGTACATAATTTACATATTATAGCTGCTTACAGTTCACACTAGTAACAAATTTTAAATTTCAATAAAAAAATTTTCACGCTAGTCTCGAAATTCGGCTTATTCTTGATTATTGTTATTTATGATAACACAGTGTGTTCACATTGAAATTTAATTTTGTTTTATTATAATAAATCGACTATTACGCAAATTTAATTGGTGAATTATATATTTTATAAGTTAAGTAAGTTATTCTTGGCGTTACTTATAAGAAAGTTGCTATATTGGAATAAAGAAAAATTTTAATCAAATTCTTTTGATCAGACAAATGAATACTAATAAATTTAAACATAATTCAACCAGTAATTTATTTTGTTAAATTTTTCATTCTTTTTTTGAGGAATTTTTGAACAAACAAACATCATAGTGACTAGTAAGGGCTCTAAACGTCAAAATTCTCCTTCCAGAGTGGAAAGCCTGGAGAAATTACTCGCGAAAAAAGCGAAGGCCATTAAGAAAATTGGCAGAATTCGACAATTCATTGTAGATAGGACTATTTCGTGGAGCTCGAATCTTGGTTGGATATTTTGAGAACATATTGTTACGTTTTTGCCTTGTAAAAACGTTTGAAATATGAGCTCGTAGATTGCAAATAAAAATAAAAATAAATTTTTGTTTAATTTTAATTAAATTCTTTATTATTCGCACTATTTTGTCTGCGAGTGTTCACAACTTGTTCTAACAACAACAATTGCTTTATTTGTTATTCCTTTGTTTATGTCCTTTGCGATAAACAATAACAATTATTACACAATTGTTCTGTAGATCTTTGAAACGGAGATCTTCAAACCACGATTGGTTTACTTCACACGCACGTGTCTTCACAGAAAACTAACTGCACTTCTACTCCGACTTTGCTTGCTTTGCCTTGCCTTTTATATTCTATGGATGTAAACATGTTGTTTACATTTATATATGCTTTCTTCTTTGTTGTTTTTGTATCTTGTTTACGTTCGTCCCTTCAGCATTGTTATTATTTGTCGTTTATTTGTTTATTTCCTTTTTTCGTTATACTGATGTTGTTATTCTATTTTTGTTTATTCGTTAATGAAGTAAACAAGTTTGTTTTTGTGGCTTTTGTATAACATTTTAATGTTAAATAATGTTACACCATTTCCATTTTCGTAACAATATATTGACTATCCTACACTGGAAAACCAGCCCGAACGTTTGATAAACGAAGCTGACATCAATAGATGATAGCTCCGTCAAGCTGAAAAGGAATGGAAAGCCAAATAACCTATATCTGCAAATAGCAAGAGATGGGCACTGACAAAGAAAGTGGATAACAGTCTCCTCTTCCTCAGCGGATCTGGACCCACGGCAGAAGTCGTTACATGGGAACCGCATCCTTTCCGCGTATATACCCATAATACAATGGCCTGTATGCATGGCCACTGTGATTGAGATAATGCCACGGCCAAGCCGAAGTAACTGGTTGGTTCTATCCATCAAGGGCCAGGTGAGTCTAGTGGTGGAGTAGGACTCCTCATTGACCCAACTTGACCGAAGCAAATGGCTTACCCATGTTGATTGAAGAGTATTCCGGAAGTAGTGCACTAGCCCTGGCGAGCACGTCTGCTCTGCAGTTTCCCAGAATATTACTGTGGCAGGGAACCCAGATAAGTGTGACACTGAAGTGCCCAGGAAGAAGGTCGAGACAGCGGCGACACTTCGTGATGATCCTGGAATTATTCACAACATTGGCAGAGATCTTATGGCAGCCTGACTATCAGAGAAGATCGAGATGCGGGTGAAAGGAGCACCGTTGACGAGGATCCATTGAGCAGCCAGGTAAATTGCCATTACCTCCGTCTGAGACACGCTACATACTCCCGCAGGAGGGAAATGTTCAGACCGAGTTTCCTAGAGTAGACTCCGCTACCAAACCCGTCATCGAGTTTAGAGACATCGGTGTATACATCCAGGAGTTCCGAGGGGCGATCATGTCAGGATCCCAGTCGTCCCTGCTCGGAATCAGATACTGAAAACCCCCCTTAAAACAATATTCCACAGGGAGATAATCGATGGCCACAGGATCAAACTCCAAAATAGGGGTGTGACCAGAAGTGACGATGCGCCAACGAGACAGGATATTGAGTCTAGTCGCAGTGAACTTAGTTACTTGCCTAGAGAGAAGCACAGTAGGAAGCCAGTTAAGCATTGCGAACAAGGCCTGAGTGGGGGTGGTGCTTAGAGCTTCATTGGTACGAATAGCTGTTGGCCTTATCAAGAAGTCTGATATTGTGTAGTCTACACAGAGCAGTTCACCAGAAAGCAACACCATATTGGAGTTTGGGTTCGATGAATGCAGAACAGATCCAGCGCATGACCTTTGGGCAGAGACCGCATCTGGATTCAAATGCCTTACTGCAGCAGTAAGCAGCACATGCAACCTTACGCGCCCTTGCCACCAGATTCGCCCCCTAGTTGAGTCTGGCATCGACGATCAGGAAGGGTAAAGGTCGAAACTTTGTACATTAGCTAACTAGAAGAGTGGTCAAGGTCGTAGAAAGAGAAAACAGCAAGGTCAGAGTGGCGGATCCCGAAACGCGGAAGGGCGCTTATAAGCGCCCAATTCACAAACTGGCTCTACTTTCAATTGGTTGAAAAAGGCCAATCCTATAGTATATCTGACAATAATGAGTTTGATAAACTATAAATTAATACCGCTCTAAGAAGTAGATTAATAAAAATGCAACGGAGTTGCTGAATTATTAGGTTAGGCTAGGATTAAGTATATAGGATACGTTAAAGTTAAGTAAATATTGAAATAAAGAAGTTAGTTGAATTTTACAAGGCAACGGTCACGGTTCTTAAAAAACATTAAGGATAAACAAGTGTTAATTCATGTTAATGTTAATTAATTAATTCGAAACGGACGAGCAAGAACTTAACTGGGAAGCCGATTGGATACTCCCAAAGAAGAAGAATAAGAAAAAGCAATCAAAGGAAAGGAAAGTTGTATCATCACCTGAATGCTCTGGATAGATATATAGATTTATATAACAACACAACGTACGGTTGTATCTTTCGAAAATTATAGAAAATATAGAATTATCAGCAAATGTGGTTTCAAATGTGGACAATTTCCATAGTTATGTGTATATAAATATTGTTACGAAAATGGAAATGTTGTACATCGTTTCAAATATTAAAATGTTAAACCAAAGCTACAAAAACAAAACGACAGACTTATTTACATGATTAACAAATAAAAATATAACAGCAACATCAGTATAATGAAAAAGGGATAAATAAGTAAACAACAATACTGCAAGGACAAACGTAAACAAAATACACAAACAACAAATAAGTAAGCAACTATAACGTCAACAACATGTTTACGTTCACAGAGTTCTCGAGAAGGCGAGGACTAGAACGTTAGACAACGAGTACATTCATCAGACTGTTTACGTGTCTATATAAAAGACAAGGCAAAGCAGGCAAGAGTCAGAGTAAAAGTTAAGTCACTCTTGTGTGAAAACGCAGTGCGTGTGAAGAAAGCAATCGTGGTTCGAAGATGTCCGTTATAGAGAGCTATAGAACGATTGACTAGTAATTGTTATTGTTTATTGCAAAGCATTGTAGACAAAATCAGGAGAATTCTGCATCATTGTATATGAAACTCTATCTATACTGGGGATTTCCACTTAAGTCTGTCCAATGTAGTTTTGAAATCAATTTTGTTTATATCCTGTTCTATTAGACTAGCTTTCACATTTCGGGAGATGTTAGACATGTTGCTTACTAAATTGAAATTGTTAATTCGAAATCTTGAAGGAAAATTAACATTGAATGAATTAGCAGACCAAAAATTAATTAACTCATTGGGTGTTCGGGTTTTATAAGTCTATTGTAGGGAGGGTTCATAGACTTAATGCAATGTATGTTTAGGGAAGTTTTGTAACCACAAAGTTTTCTAATACTGTTCCAAATTTTTTGGGAGTCGTAGCGTATCTCTGAAGTGAAGTTATATAAAAATTTCGATTTCAATTCTTCTTTTATAATTTATCAATTTGAAATTATTAATATTGTTACGAAAATGGAAAAAATCTAGACACATTAACATTACAATTATAAACAAAAGCTACAAAAACAAAAAAGAACTTGTTTACAAATGATAAACAAGTAAACAAAAATATAACTACAAGAATAAATGTAAGCAAACCACAAACAAACAAAACAAGAAGGCAACAACAAACAATTTTTTTTTGGTCTTGTTCCAACAAAAGAGTGTACGACTCACCATCACTGGTACCTACGTTCTAAACCCAACCCCATACACACTTCAACTACTCTCCCCGCGCGGGATTGTCGGAAGGTATTACTTCGCGGAGGGCTGGTTATCTTTAAAGCTTTATTGCACTAATTCAAATTTCGTCTTCGTTCCTCCACTTTTCGGAGTTCCAGCATAACTTCAGTCATTCTCTGGACGTATTGGTTGTATAGAATCCTAGAATTCACCACCTCTTCCATAAGCCGGTTTGGTACAAAACTTGTTTCACCGAGCCATCTAAATCTGGGGCAGTATGTTAGAATATGTTTCGCCGCTTATTAGACGAAAGGCCAGGGTTCAACATCAAAAACGAAATATGAAGAAAATATTTCTTCGGTCAGCAGATTTCTGGCAAAAACTCTGCGAGTAAGTAAAATTGCCATGAAAAGTTTCTCAAAAAAAATCTGACGTTCGGAGTCGACTTGAAACTGTAGATCCCGCCACTCATGTATAAAATTAACACACACAACATAAGTGGTGTGAGAAGCTAGGCCGTAACCCTGACTGAAGGGTTGTAATGGCCAATTATGTTATGTATTTATGTTAGAATATGCTCCGCAGCTTCCTCCTCATCTACACAGTTTGGGCAAATAGGGGAAGTATCATGTCCAAATCTGTGCAGGTATTTCCTGAAGCATCCATGATCAGTGAGGAACTGGATAGTAGTTCAGCTCGCAAAGATTCTTCTCTATCCAAGGGGTTATATCAGGGACAAGGCGAAATGTCCATCTTCCCTTTAAACTGTTCTCCCATCGTGACTGTCATTTGAGTATTGAAGTCCTTCCTTCCTCCGCTTTAATAGCTGCTTTTTGTCCTGGGTACTGGAGGCGGCGATAGTATATTCGCCTTATTTCATCCGCCAGTATGTCTATCGGTATTGTGTTTGCCAACCAGTACCGCTTCATCACTAGAATCACTGGCATGAGGCATCTCCTCCTAAGATCAGCAATGAGTATTCAAAAAGATGAGTGAATTCGAATCATACTCATAATTTCTGATATTTATACGCATTCATACTTATCTTAAAATCATACTCATACTACTCATGTTCAAAGTTTGAAGTACTCATTATACTCATACTTCAAACTACGCATGATGTTTTTGATTTCTACTCTCCATGACTCAACATATACAAGAATCAGAAAATAGTAATGAATCGCGTACGAACACTACAATACTCACTAGAAGGTTGTGTGCTTGCCCTGTTTGGTGCTCTGTGTTGTTTGTTTGTGTGTATTTTTTCTCTTGTTGGAAATGCAACAATAACTATGACTGTAAATTTTGATGAATGATTCGAATCATTCGAATCATTTATTAGTATCATAAGTATTTTTCTAAATTTATGAATCTGAATGAGTAGGCGTATGAATCAAACATATTTCGATTGTTATGAGTTCGATGCCAACGTTGTACTCATACTCATTGCAACTTGTACTTATAAATCAACGTTGCAGTGAGTACGAATGAATCAGAGTAGTTAAATTTCAATACTGTTGACTAACTCATACTCAAAATTTCATGAGTACTTATGAGTAGCGAAAAAGTGATTCATTGCTGATCTCACTCAACTCCAATAAGCGTAAATTGCCATAAGCTCCACAAACCAACACAGGTGATTGTGCGCTATCAGCATCAATCCCAACAACCGTATAGTGGCATAAGGTCCACAGGTTACAACGAGGATTTCTCAGCATTAAAAAACAAAAACTCCAGGAAGTAGATCGATTATAAACAAATTCGTCCCCAGGAAAAAAAGTTAAAATCAAGGGCGTGTGAAGAAGTCTTCAAACAAAGATAGTAACAAATAGATAGAGTTGAGTAACAAATTCATCACAAAAAAAAAACAAAGGTTAAAAGATCAATCAAGGACATTTAAGGATAAGCGAACAAAAAAGGTATGTACAGTACAGTAGTAGTTGCTTTGACTTAAGTAATCTCTAAGAGAACAGTGTAGGAATTCTACGATATCAAAAAAAAAAAATAATAACAACGATAAAAATGCAACGATAAAAATTGCAAAAATACACATGACAAACTTCTGGTAAACTGCACACGACAACAAAAACCAAAAAGAATTAGAATTAGAACAACAACTACAGACGTTTGTCATTACAATACCTCAAGTTAACATTAATATCAACTATACACAAAGAGAACAAAACTGTACACATTATAGAGATGAAAAGAGAACAAACAATTTTTTTCGTGTTTAACCAATCTTCGTTTCGTTTTGCATATTTCGTTCCAACATTCTAAAGGGCTAGTTACTCATACTCGTAGCCTCAAGAACGTTTGTGTAGTAGAAAGTAAACAAAAAAGAAACAGAACATAAAGCAACACAAACGTGAACACAACACAATGCAAAGAAATTGGTATACAGACATTTGCACGAAGTCATCTGTTCAGAACAGTGATGTGTTGTTAAGACGAAGCAAAATTCAAAAAGTACCAAATTGAGCATTAATTGGAAGAAATTATATTTACTTCTTAAATTTTATGTTATAAGTATTTATTCTTGTAATATTATGGAATATTACATTTTTGGTACATTTATAAGTACAGTCGAATATTGCTCTATTCAAATATTTTTTTTATAAAATTGCAATTTAATATCTCTAGTTAGAATAGTAATAATAAAAAATAAAAAAATAATTATGAACATTAGAATCATGGGAATATGTATTCAAACATGTTAAAGACTTAAAAGAATTATATATTAATAGAAAATTACCAAAAAAAGGCATTTGCGTTACATTGCCACTTAAAATACATATTATTTATTTATTTTGTTTCAAAGTTTTTTTTTTATACACATTACAGTCATATAACATCAACAATAACAATTAAAGAAAAATATTTTTATGTACAAATTTAAAGATTAATATAAACGACTAATATATAAAAGCACCAAAAATGATAATTCGTAAAACTTCGTCATTAAAAATGCATACATATTATTTATTTATTTTGTTAAAATTGTTTTGTGAGCACAATAACACAATAACAAAACAATAAGTATTTATCTCTTATATAATAATAACCACATTTTTTATTATTATTTTAATTAAAAATAAAAAATTCCATTATATGCATGCAACAATTTAAAAGTCTTATGTAAACATGAATGTACCAAAGAGGGCATTTGTGCCGCAATCCAACTCTGCATACAATAGCCCCATCACTCATGTTCAAATGTTAAGTAAAAACGTAAGAGAATTCTGTTTTATACAGATCGTCCCATTTTGCTAACGAGAAAGAATGTTTCGATAAGCGTTTACATTGCTTTTACGGTACGTTACGTTACGTGTGGCTAACTGGCACTTTAAGCAATCGTGGTTTGACTATCTCCGTTACAAAAATCTATAGAACAATTGTGTAGTAATTGTTATTGTTTATCGCAAAGGGCATTAACATAAGATACAAATAAAGCAATTGTTGTTTTAGAATCAGTTGTGAACAGTGGGTCACAAAAGTTGTGTGAATAATAAAGAATTTAATTAAAATTGAACACAAATTTATTTTTATTTTTATTTGCAATCAATTACCACCATGTTTCGAAGTTGGCTTTACTGAGTTACTCATTCCAAATCCAGAACTTAACCATGTATTTTTGTAGCAAATATATTAATAAAATCTGATAATGCTTTTGATCTTATTTTCAACAGTAATAACAGTATCACAACTGTTAAAAGAGGAGTTTGCCTCGATAGCGATTCCCACGTGGATTTTAAATAAAGAAGAACCAGTTTAAAAAATATAAAAAATATTGATTTATTTCAAAGAGGTTTTCTATATTAAAATTCCTATAATAATTGAAGATACTTAAAATTTATTTGCAATTCAAAGAGAAAAAATATAAAAACTTACTATCTAGTATGGAAATCACTACTTTACGATTACAAAAAAAAAAGAAGAAAAATTTGGTAAGTAATTTTTTTTCCCGGACTGACAACCACCACGTGAAGCCGACTTGAATATATTGGAATGGTTTGGTTAGAAAAAACCAAAAAATTAGCTAAGATGGCGTCACTCCGAAAATAATGATATTCTTACAACACTTTTGGTTAGTAATCCTACTAAACAAAGCTACTAATTTTAGACGATTTTGCCAGTGGCGGCAACATTCGCCCAAGCGGGATGGCAAGAAGGTTCTTCGCCGTCGTACTCTTCATGGGAAGCCACGTCTAAAATCGCAAGCTTGGCTACTGGCCTTTCCAGAATTCCATGTGATGTAAGCACCTTAGCACTTCTTACCTGTCCATCTTTTGCCAATCTCGTTTCAATAACTTTTCTTCGAGACCAAACATTGCGAGGAAAAGAGGAATCAACAATTAAAACTAGGTTCCCCTGACGCAAATTTTGACTTTTTTCGAACCATTTGGACCTACATGTTAACATTGGCAAATATTCAGCCAACCATTTTCGCCAAAAAATGTTCGCATATTGCTGTGAGATTAACGAATTTTGTTTCAGCACTTGTCCGCTATCACAGCAGGAAGGCATTGGCTTTAGTCCACTGGAACTTCCTAATAAAAAGTGATTAGGAGTGATTGCTTCAGCAGTTTCATCATCAATTGGGACATATGCAAGAGGCCTAGAATTTATAATATTCTCGACTTCGATTACCATGCTTAACAGTAACTCATCGTGTCGCGCTTTTAAAGGATTATTTTGTACAGCACTGTTTTTACAGAACGAACTAGTCGTTCCCATGCCCCTCCCATGTGGGGAGAGGATGGTGGGTTAAAGCTCCATTTGGTTGTGGCACTTGTAAAAGTTTTAACAAATATATCACTATCCACATCTTTTAATGCCTCACGTAGCTCTCGCTCCGCTCCGATAAAGTTGGTTCCATTGTCGCTATAAAATTCTATTGGTATTCCTCTACGTGACATAAAATTACGAATAGCTAATACACATGAACTAGTAGTAAGTGAATACGCAATTTCAATATCTCCAGCTCTTATTGTCAAACATGTGAAAAGGACACCATATCTTTTTTCTCTGTGGCGATTCACTGTCACTATAAATGGCCCAAAAAAATCAATGACTGTGTAACTGAATGGGGCTGTATATGCGGAGATTCGAGATCTTGGTAGTTTTGTCATTTGAGGAACTTGTGGTACGGCCTTATAAACTTTACACCACTGACATTTCCGAACAATAGATTTATATGTGACTCTAAGTTTAGTGATGGAGTATTTTTGACGAATTTCATTGATAACGGTTTCATGGTTAATATGGTAATATTTCTGATGATAATGTAGAATTATAAGAGTTGTAATGTAGGATGATTTTGGTAAAATTACCGGTCGCTTCTGTTCTAAGGGAATGTTTGCATTATCAATTCTGCTATCTATTCTTAAAACACCGTCTTCGTCTAACAATGGCGATTTAGTATATATTTCACTTTTCTTTGAGATGAATTTTCCGGATTTAAGACATGAAATTTCCATAGAATATGTTTCGTTTTGTGCTTGACGTAATAAATAACTTTGCGCCATTTGCAACTCTTCTTGTGTAAGAGCTGTTTTTTTTATGATTTTTTGTTTTACAGTTAACAATAAACCGAAAGACATAAGCGGTTGCTCATAGCATACGATTCCATTTAGAAAAACGAGTAGGTGTCACTAAGAATTCTGTTGAAGAAACTATATAATTTTGATTACCATCTCTTCAGTAGTAGATTCTTCATGAAATTTTGTACTTGGCCACTTATTTTTGACTTCGTAAAGGAACTCCGGACTTATAAACCATCTGCTAGAAGCGTTAATTAAAGGAACTCGAGTCCACTTGGTAGCTTCATCTGCTACATTTTGTTTAGTTGGAATCCACTGCCAGTCGTTTGCTGATGTTAACTCTAGGATTTCTGTTACGCGAAACGCTACAAACTGGGTATATTTTCGGTGGTTGGAATTAATCCAACTTATAACCGTTTTTGAATCTGTCCAAAAGAATTTTCTGCAGATTTTTATTGTATGATTTTCACAAATGTAGTTAGCAAATCGGGCTCCTATCAGCGCTGCCATTAACTCAAGACGAGGGATAGATGTAATTTTTATAGGAGCAACTCTAGTTTTGGACCCGATTAATGAACAAGATATTGTTTCATTTTTTACCAAACGAAAATAGCACACTGCAGCGTATCCATACTTACTGGCATCTACAAAGGTATGTAGTTGAACTTCAACCCCTTCGTAGGAGTGCAGTAAATGTAGGTAGCAACGCGGAATTTTTATATTCTCGATGGAGGGCAAAACTTTTACCCACTGGTTCCAATCGTCAACTATATTTGAAGGAATTTCCTCATCCCACTCTACCTTAGTTCGCCATACTTTTTGAAGAAGAATCTTAACGTACATGATTATGTTGCCTATTAGTCCTAACAGATCGTAAATTGACATAACTAAGCGAATAATTTCACGTTTTGTTGGTATATTTTCAGTAGATAATATATTAGTAGCTTTGAGCCAAGAAGATATCTTAAAAATTATTACATCGTCTTGATGCTCCCAACTAAATTCAAACACTTTTCTTTTTGGTATCTTCAGAAATGGAATCTAAAACGCAAGTGCTATTTGAAAGCCAATTTCTAATATTCAAATTTCTAATATTAAATCCACCTTGCCGATGAATATATTTTATATTTTTAATCAAACGTATCAACAGAATATAATAGGTCATCTACGTAATGATTTTCTATAATTGCTTTATAAGCGGTAGGAAACAGTTTTTCGAATTTTTTGGCATTTAAATTTTTTATATATTGGGAAATGCTAGGAGCACAGGTAGCTCCGAAAATCATTACATTCATAACGTAAATATCTGGTTCTTTGGCTTCGTTACAGTCGCGCCACAAAAATCTTTGAACATCCCTGTCTTCCGACCGTATAAAAATTTGGTGGAACATCTCCTCGATGTCTCCACATATAGCGACTGCTTTTTGCCGAAATGAAAATAAAATAGCTACCAGCGATTTAATTAAATCAGGTCCCTTCATAAGGAATGAATTTAAAGAAACGTCGTTTGTTTTAGCCGCTGCATCCCACACAACACGTGCTTTGTCCGGCTTATTTTTATTAAAAACAGCAAAAATCGGTAAATACCACACCTTACCACGGTTAATACTGAGCTCATCCTTTTCTAATTTACGTATATATTTTTTTGATAAATATTTCTCCATCGTATTTTTAAAGATATCAAAAAGGTCTTTATTTTGTTTTAATTTACGCTCAAGGCATAACAAATATTTCAAAGCCATATTATAACTATCAGGTAGGTTTAAAATATCAAATTTCCATAGCAAGGGACTTTCGTAATGCCCATCTTCTCTTTGTTTGTATCTCCTTAACACCTAGCGCCCTAGCTTCGTCTTCACTTACAAGTAAATCTTTGCAACATATCCCGATACTCTCAAAAGATAGAAACTTTTCACTAAATCTTCTAAGCGTTGCTGATCTTCATTGCAATTACAAATATGAAAAATTAAATTCTTACTTGGTTTTGAATTTTCGCCAACAGCGCCATATATCATCCATCCAATCCTTGTGTGGACAGCAGCAGGTTCGTGGGGAGTCCCTTGACGTATTTTGTTTGATATACCCAAATCAAAATGATTTAAATCAATTAAAATCTTTGGTATGGCATTAAAATAGCTTTTAATTGGCAAATTTCTTAAGTGAGGAAATCTCTCAGAAACCTTTTCATAATATAAAGACTGTGTCGGCAAATTTTATGACGTCACTGTATTCACGTTAATTTTAATGTTTTTTATTTTCACCAGAAATTTCAATTGTTATTTGTTTTGAATTGTTTTCGCACCGTTCAATGTCACCAGTCCATTTAAGACAGAGGGGGTTAGCTGTTCCAGTCACTTCTAGTTCCTTCATTAATGATTCATCCATTAAACTTATTGATGAACCTTCATCTATGAAGTCAAAGGTTTCTATTGTTTTATTTTTGCCAAAAACTTTTATGGGTGTTATTTTAAACAACACTTGTTTTGTTTCACCATTATGTGTATTAATAACTTCACTATTTGACGTTTGCTTACAATCATTTTCTTTATTTATAACTCTGTTGTTATCTGTTGTAGAAAAACGATGCAATAAGGGATGATGGTAATACTCGCACTCTTGCTCACCGCACTTTATTCTCTTCTTACAATCACCACTGTGTTTAAACAAACAAATTTTACATAGCTTAAGTTGCCTTACGATATCCCATCTTTCACCACGAGAGAGAGAAGTAAACTTTTCACACTTTGCTGTTGATTTACATTTGTTATTTTTGCAGACAAAACACTTACGATCATTACTGTGGGTATTAATATATGCTTTTTTGTTATTGTTTACAATATTTGCTTTTTCTCTTTTGTTGTTTGATACGTTCTCAACTGTTATACAGCTAGCAGATATCCCTATGTTGAATATCCAATTTGAAAATTCATACAAGTTGGGATTTTTGTTTTGATTTATCAGCTGTAACTTATATGTGCCCCATTGCAATTGATATGATGCTGGTAATTTTTGCAATAATTCGTGAAGAAGCGAAGAATTATTAATTTCATCAAGTAAATTTGTGGCTTCTATAGTTGCAATTAAACTTTTAACATTAATAGCAAACGAAGTAAATGAAGGTAGGTTGTTTTCATTAACGTAGGAAGTGTTTTTAATACGATTTTTAATAGAATTAACTATTTTTTCACGCTGCCCGTACATTAAGTTTAGTATTGACATTACCCAAGACACGTTTGAAGGATGTATCAAAATGTGTTGTACACTGTGAAGTGCGTCTCCTCTCAGAGATTTTTGCAACCTTATCAAATTTTCAGCATCGGTTAGTCCACATATATTGGTTGGCCATTCAAAGGTAGATGAAAATAAAGGTCATTCTTCTGGATAGCCGCTAAAGAGAGGCAGTTCTTTAGGTAATGAATTTCGAGCCTGGAGCTGACTTTGATACAAAGGCGAAGAAGAATTACTACCATTGAATAGATTTTGTGTTGGGCCCGTTGAAAAATTATTCGAGGTGTTTGGCAAATGTAGAGGAGGAAATTGTTGAGTTGTGTTATACTGTGGCACATTTTGATGCGAATTAAATTTGTTATTTGATAATGCGGTGGAAACTAGAGGTAGAACTACTTGCTGTTAAGCATTGAGATTGCACTTGCTGTGCAAATTCGCTTGTATGGATGCGACTGAACGTGTAAATTGGTTCGGCAGTAAACGTTGACCGTATGGTGGTGGTGGAAGATGGCTTATTGGATGTTGCACTATTTATTGATGTGTAGCAATAAGAATTTTTATTTTCTGTATTAGTATTTTTATTTACAACTGTATTAAATTTATATGGAAAAGTAAAATTTGTATGGGGCGAGGGGGCTATCTCGTTTTGGTTTGTTTTATTTGAGATTCTATTTTCAGCTAACTTTTTATGAACTGGCGCTTCATTTGTTGGTGAGCCTGGAGGATTAGGAAGTTCGTTTAGCCAGTTACAGATGGAAATTGATCCGTTGGAGGATGCATTACTTTTACGTTCTTGTTCGTGTTGATGGATTAATTTATACTTTTTATTTACAAACTCCATTGAAACTGCTCGTTCTTCCTCTAGGCGTTGCAACTCAATTTCAAGCAAACGGCTTTGAGATTTATTCGAGCTCTTAGATGTTTTTGATGAAATACTTTTCACAGATTCACGTGTAGTGTTACATGTCAAAGAGGAAACGCACTTTTTGCATTTATAGGTTAGGCCTAAATTATTGTTCGGTGTGACATTTACACACAATTTGTGATAATTTTTATGGCATTGTATGCAAATTATCATATTTTTGTCAGGGGGATTCAAGCAGATGGGACAATGTTGTTGAGTCATTAAATCCATTTGTACTTACTTTGAGATTGGCAATAGGACGTTATAAGGTTATAGGCGATCAGAACGGAAAAATTGGTGATGATCCACAGAAGAATGTTGACCACAAACCAAATTTTTAAGATCTACTGAAGACAGTTAACCAGTAGATAGAATTTTAAAATGTTAAAAGAGGAGTTTGCCTCGATAGCGATTCCCACGTGGATTTTAAATAAAGAAGAACCAGTTTTGATATAAAAATTATTGATTTATTTCAAAGAGGTTTTCTATATTAAAATTCCTATAATAATTGAAGATACTTAAAATTTATTTGCAATTCAAAGAGAAAAAATATAAAAACTTACTATCTAGTATGGAAATCACTACTTTACGATTACAAAAAAAAAAGAAGAAAAATTTGGTAAGTAATTTTTTTTCCCGGACTGACAACCACCACGTGAAGCCGACTTGAATATATTGGAATGGTTTGGTTAGAAAAACCAAAAAATTAGCTAAGATGGCGTCACTCCGAAAATAATGATATTCTTACAACACTTTTGGTTAGTAATCTTACTAAACAAAGCTACAAATTTTAGGCGATTTTGCCAGTGGCGGCAACAACAACCATTCAATAGAATGAAATAAAACTTGAATATCTATGTGAATATGATATAGTCAAAAGAAATCAGATCAAAGAAAGTGATAGATAATCAGAAATATTGAAAATTTGACAGATAATTTTCCCACAATATTTTAAAGGTACAATAACAGAAATTTGTGCTTCATGCAGAGATATTCTTGGTTTTGAATCTGAAACTATCTTAACTAATAATTTTTATGAATAGAAATTAACAGTGAAGGATTCAGAACCGACGGTTGAGTCTATTAGCTCTTTTATAGGCTGCGAAAATTGAAACAACTCCTCGTTAGTCGATTACTTATTCCTTATAATATATTTCATTCATGTTTTATGAAAAATAGTAACAGTAAGAAATCTACTACAAATAGATGTTAAAGCAAAAAAGAAAAACTTCATTATTAGCTATGATTAAAACTATCACACCACTGTAAAGAAGCTTAAAAAACGGTTAAACAGAAGTTTATGTTGACGCGCATTTGCGGCTAAGATAACTTTGAATTAATGCTGCTGCTAGTACAGTGGTGTGATAATTAATATCCTTCCCCTGTTGGAAGGTTTTAGCTTTCAACAGCTCCATTATCAACTAGCAACAGAACTAACTTAGCAACAGCTTTTCGATTAGTATTCTAATCGCATCTACTATTCGGCCCATTTGCCATTTCAACAGTGGTATGCTTTACTCTTTCACAAGAATAATGGAACTTTTAGAAATATTGTTGCTTGATAATATATATCGGTAATATATATGGATGTATGATTGAATGAAAAAAACGACATGAATCTTCCTCTTTGTTGATGCTCGTGTTTTATGTGTTTGCTATTGGTGCCGACCACTGATATAAAGGCATTATAATTTCGATCCCAGCTAGTAACACATTATTACCATTTAGAGATACTAGAACTTCATGGGCGGCATTTGGCTATGATGATGAAGCAAGCGTAGACTGAATGGCATGTTCATTGGACGTTTCCTTTGCTTCAAATGGAGGCAGAGTGTCGAATGAATGACGATGTGGTACTAAGAGTGAGTGATACTAGATTTACAGTTCCAAAACAATAATCTTCATTTTCTCGGATAATAAAGGCATAAGTTCAACCATTTTTCTTCCCTAAAGCACAGGACTGGCGAAAAATTTGAGAAACGAGAACAGCTAGTAATGAGACTTAGGTCAGTTTCTCCTAATGCTCGAAGAACTAGCCAGTAAAATTACATTAAAAAATGACAAATGTCACCAAGTGAAACCATTGTCGATTTCGAGTCTATTAATAATTGCATACCATCATAGAAAATGATGGTAAAACGATAAATGAGATTTTAAAACGATACCATGATATCTGCAGAAGGAGGCCATTGAGGTGTTTCTGAAACTCCAAATTAAATAACTTAACAAGATGCGTTAAATTATGCCGTAAGTGTCACACAGCCAAACCAACAAAACAAGTTAAAAATCGAATTATGATAATCGCTAAAGCTTTTTTTGAAAATAATTATATTTTCTGGCCGAAATCGCAATGGCAGATCCAATATGGCGACCTACATTTTAAAATTTCTACAGATTTGCATGAAAATTAGTGTACAGGCCTGTTTGAGAAAGCTAATTTCGAATCTGAGCTAAAATTTTTCAAATTTAAAATGGCGGATCCAATTGTTTTTCTGAAAATTTCTTCAGGTATACTTGAAAATTAGAATACAGTAAACAAAATGGGGTATCCAATATTCCATCCTAGAATTTCTTTTGATTTGAGTGGGTAACACTTTTAACTGTTAAGTATGTCAACTTTTTTCATCTAAAAGCTTAAATTAAAAAAAAATTTTTTTTGGTCAACAGAGGCTGCTTGCAAAAAGTAATATTTCGCAAAAATTGCACAAAATTGAAATCGCGAAATTGACAAAACTTAACTCAAAACTCGACATTTACCACGATTTTAATGGTTGTGACTCCATTTGTTTTAAAAGTTTATCAAAAACTCAATTTTCAGAAAATTAATTTAATTATCAGATTTATGAGTTATTTCTCCAAAAGAAAATATTTGTTAACAAAATTTTTTTTGAACTATTAAGCACTCCCTACCACTTTTTGAGAACTTTAAAAAATCGACCAAACTTTGCTCACAAGCAATGACTTTGAACACTCGCTAAATAGCAGTCGTGAATTTTTTAGAAAAACAAAATGTGACATTTGACATTGGTTTTGATATGCTCTTTATTAAATAGATGGAAACCAAAAAGCTTCTTAAAAATGAGAAAAATGATTTATGAATGAATGACATTACTTTTAGTGCAATGGTCCAATAAAGGCGTTATTACGGAAATGGGTACTGAAAACTTTTGTTACTCATATCTGATAAAATTATATGCCTACATAAAATAGACAAATTAGTATCACCTGTTCACCATCACTAGACGATAGATATTGTGGAAAGAAATCATAGAACATTCAACGAATATGTAAGATCCTACACATCCGTTGACAAAAGCGATTGGGATATGTGGCTTAAGTATTTTACCTATTCTTTTCACAATATGACGTTGGCGGTACATGACTACTGTTCGTACGAACTAGATTTTGGTAGAATTCCAAACGGATTTTTCCACTTTATTAAGGTGGATATAAAAAATTATGCTAAATAAATTAAATTCATATTAGAGGCAGCACATAGCAGAGCAAAGGAAATGTTAAATAGATTTAAGCTAAGGTAAAAATTGCATTACGATAAGAAAGAATATAACAAGTTTAACATAGGAAATTTAGTTTTACTTCAGAATGTGATAGAACACAATCTAATATTAACGGACATTATGAAATTTAGAAAATATATTTAAGGCATAATGTAATAATACATGATCAAGTAACTGGAAATGAACCAGTAGTTCATAAGAATGGATTTAACTTGTACAACATTAAATAAAATAATTAAGATTCATGTGAACGTGCATTATTACAAATGTATTTTTAAATAACAATTCAATGTAAAAAACATTCTTAAAACTTATAGTCACGTGAAAATTGTTTAGTAAAATGGAGTTGCCGTGTGTCTATTTGCATAAAATATAACATACAATAGTTCGCAATGGCACACGATACTCTTGTTTATGAGTCTATCAACAATTAATGGTGTTGTGTGGTATGCAACTCGATTGTATTTCATTAGTGTACGTTCAGAACTCGTTGTTCTGTACCATCACCTCGGCTGTGGTTACGATTAGACAACTGTACCATCCGCTGTATATATAGAGCAATCGATCTAATCACTCTGATTAGCAATTACCTTTTCTTCTGCCTTGGTTTTCCTAAGTTAGGAATTATTCACGTGTACGTGTTGTGCCGCACTTGTTCCACTAATGTACTGCAGATGTTCCCTGAACGTGTCTGTTGTCAATCAGTACTCTTAAGTACTTAATTGTCACGAGAGCAATATCTTATGCAAATCAAAATATCTCTGCGCTTGTAGGGAGCTCAAGCCTCAGTAAACTATAATACATGGTTTTCCTTAGTACCAGTACCGAAGTTTGCAGTACCCCTGATATTACAGCGCATATAGACTATTACGTATTTAGTAAGTCCTTATAACAAACTGCAACTATTTGTTGAAATATATGTTGAAATGATCCAACAACACCCGTAAAAAGACCTCTGTCTTTAGACCCTTCAGGAGTCACCATATCGGGAGGAATTGCGTCTTTTTAAAATTGCCTGTATTGAGTGAGTAATCGCTCTCCCTTCTGTAGCCAGGATCATAAGGCTCAAAATACGAAATATTAGTTTTACGTACTCTTTTCGGAGTAATCTGCAAGGGTTCCATTGTATCTTGAGTGGTAATATGCTTGCTAGATGTTTCTGCAACTTTTATAGTCTCCATATATAGTCATAGATCCAACGGTCAGAATTTGCAAAATCGAAATGCTCACTAGAATTGCTCTCAAAGTATCAGTAACGTTGGCCCATGTTCAAGACTATTACCGCTTCCTCCATATAATCGGAACTAATTAATGTACAGTTGCTCTTGTCCTCAGGCAAAATTAAAAAATAAATTCCGAGACATCTCCCTCCGACCATAATTTTACATTTGGTTGTTAAAAACTCCCTTTTACAGGAGGTACCTCCGCGAGAGTCACATGACACAATATCGATTTGTATTCCCATCCTTTGAAGTCCATTACCTTCTTCAAGTTGGAGCTAGCTACGCTCGTCTTCACACTTGAATCGAAGTATGCTTCTCCTGGAACACCAAACTGTTGAACGTTTACGAGTCGTATTTTCCGTCCAATACACAGTCCCAAGGAATTAAAGCCTACGCTCATTGGTGAACTACCATTACCATTACTGCAATTCGGACAATTCGCTCTCACCACGCATGGAGCATTGCATCCGTAACAAGCAAATTTTGCCTCCTGCGCTGCAGGATCGTTTCTGAGATGCTTCGAATTTAATTCTTGCTTCCTGAAGCAAGTTTCCGTTGTATGGCCCTTCCTCCGACAAAAAGTACACCGTTTAGGACCGCATTCAGGACCGCTGGTAATTCTCGTAACATCAGCGTCCACTGCACCGTGTTTACTTAGCACTTGTTCCGCTTCTTGCACTTCATTTAGTAATTCGTCGAAAGTGTTGACCTTATGGCGACATAGTCGCTCCCTTATTTGCGAGTAAAGCATACTAAATACCATATCCATCTAGTCGGATTCCGATGGACAATTAGACAATTGTGCAAATAATGCACGTTTCTTCCGAAAGAACGAATCAGTAGGTTCGTTCTTCTGTTGTTTCGCCTCATTTAATTCCACATATATCCGCCATGCAGGCTTACCACATCATCGAAATTCATCACGTTTGCCTTTACACCACGCCACCATTCCTCCGCATCTGCAGCAAAAGAAAAGGTAGAAAGAGTCACGAAAATTCCAAGTATATGCGGCCACCATCGCGTCCTAGATCTACTTAGGATTCGTCAACAAATTGCATCTACAAAATAAGCAACGACAGCTATCGCTGCCACGAAGCTTATAGTGCACTTGTAATTAGTTGTGCAACCTTCTTTACTAACTTGCAATAAAAGAAAAGGACTGACTCTGTTGAGTGCACTGCTTTTATACCCTTTTCAATATGGACTTTTCCTCATATCAGTCAAAGCAAGCGCTGCTAATTCAAATTAGCTTTTAAACTGAACGAAACAGTACTCTTCCACTGCAGTGTTGTATTAAACTAGTAACAGTGTTGTATCTTAAGAAAGTCGCAATGGCTAGTGACGTACAATTTAATAGGAATCGGTATATGGATTATATTACAAAACAGAATTCAAATATAAATATAAAATGCACCGCTACATAACATAAAATTTAAGAAGTAAATATAATTTTTCCAATTAATTAATTTCAAGTAATTAATTCTTTTTGAATTTTGTTTTTTCATAACAACACTCATCCCTGTTCTGAACAGGTAACTTCGTGCAAATGTCTGTATACTAATTTCTTTGCGGAACAGTGATGAGTGATGTTACGAAAAAACAAAATTCAAAAAGTACCAATTAAGCCTTAATTGGAAGAATAATATTTACTTCTTAAATTTATGTTATTATTATAATTTATTTTTATTCTTGTAATATAATGGAATATTACATTTTTGGTTTAATCTGAGTCAATATTTATGGAACTTAGATATAAGTACAGTCGAATATTGCTCTATTCAAATATTTTTTTTTTATAAAATTGCAATTTAATATCTCTAAAAACGTAAAAACGTGAAAGAATTCTGTTTTATACAGATCGTCCCGTTTTGCTAACTAGAGAGAACGTTTCGGTAAGCGTTTACATTGCTTTCCATATGAAAGAAAGATAACGTTTTTTACGGTAAGTTACGTTACGTGTGGCTAACTGGCACTTTAAGAAATTTTTTTTATTTGCAATCAATTGCCACCATGTTTCGAAGTTGGCTTTACTGAGTTACTCATTCCAAATCCAGAACTTGAACCATGTGTTTTTATAGCAAATATATTAATAAAATCTGATAATGCTTTTGATCTTATTTTCAACAGTAATAACAGTATCACAACCATTCATAAGAATGAAATAAAACTTGAATATCTATGTGAATATGATATAGTCAAAAGAAATCAGATCAAAGAAAGTGATAGATAATCAGAAATATTGAAAATTTGACAGAAAATTTTCCCACAATATTTTAAAGGTACAATAACAGAAATTTATGCCTCATACAGAGATATTCTTGGTTTGGAATCTGAAACTATCTTAACTAATAATTTTTATGAATAGAAATTAACAGTAAAGGATTTAGAACCGACGGTTGAGTCTATTAGCTCTTTTATAGGCTGTGAAAATTGAAACAACTCCTCGTTAGTCGAATACTTATTCTTTATAATATATTTAATTTATG
The DNA here is from genome assembly GCA_005959815.1 of Sarcophaga bullata. NCBI lineage: Eukaryota > Metazoa > Arthropoda > Insecta > Diptera > Sarcophagidae > Sarcophaga > Sarcophaga bullata. Next base: position 533 of record QOCX01001071.1, on the reverse strand, counting down.
TTTTATGAAAAATAGTAACACTAAGAAATCGACTAGAAATAGATGTTAAAGCAAAAAAGAAAAACTTCATTATCACACTACTGTAAAGAAGCTAAAAAAACGGTTAAACAGAAGTTTATGTTGACGCACATTTGCGGCTTAGATAACTTTGTGTGATAATTAATATCCTTCCCCTGTTGGAAGGTTTAGCTTTCAACAGCTCCATTATCAACTAGCAACAGAACTAACTTAGCAACAGCTTTTCGATTAGTATTCTAATCGCATCTACTATTCGCGCCCATTTGCCATTTCAACAGTGGTATGCTTTACTCTTTCACAAAAATAATGAACTGTTTAGAAATATTGTTGCTTGGTAATATATATCGGTAATATATATGGATGTATGATTGAATGAAAAAAACGACACTGATATAAAGGCATTATAATTTCGATCCCAGCTAGTAACACATTATTACCATTTCGAGATACTAGAACTTCATGGGCGGCATTTGGCTATGATGATGAAGTAAGCGTAGACTGAATGGCATGTTCAT
>QOCX01001070.1:0-50244 GCA_005959815.1 Sarcophaga bullata | reverse complement strand
GCGGCATGTACTGACTACGTGTCCGCTCTACGAAGACCTTAGGGATTTAGAAGCGATGGGTATCATCGAAACGGGGGATATGGTAGACTTTAGTCGAGCCTTAGCTACGGATCGGACTAAGTAAAGACTTGATGAGTTCGCTCGTATTGTCTTTAGTAGGAGAAGAATGAGGGTGGGTTGATGGTGGGTTAAACTTGAGGCTCCGTTCGCCGTGGGTTTGCTGTAATTGGTGGTCCATGAGGCTCGACGTTTGCGTGCACATTCTACGCTAGTTGTAGGTTGCCGAGCGGGGTGGTCTGTGTTGTCCGCGTACATCGTTGGTTGTAGTGTCCTCTTGGTAGTGTAATAGCCTTGTTTTTAATGTGCTCCTCTCCAGTGGGGAAGCTAAGTTCAAAGGGCCACCAGTCCCGAACTGTTTTGGAATTCAACTGGGAGCATACTGGAATGTGAAGCTCGACCGGACCGGAGGCTTAATTCTGGTACCACGGGTGTCGGGAGCCCCAGAGACTTGTCTCTGCCCGGCAATGGTGCAGCCCCCTATTGGGAGCATAATGATGGCTTTGGTTTAAACCCAAATCGCGGGGAGAGCGCAAGCTCGCTGTGGAGTTACACTCTTAACCATCGTCAAAAGAGTTTAGATAGCCTCGAACCCCTAACCAAGAGGGAAGTCATGTCCAAATGCATGGCTTCAAATTGGTACTCACGCATGGTGTTGTAGTAATTCATTGCGCAGGGCTGCATCAGAGTGCGTGGGGGCGCTGGTAGACGCATTGTTTCCACCCGTGCTTTGAGTTCCGTGTGGTATGCTGACATGGCGAAACTCACGTTAAACCCTGGGCTAATGTCTATTAGGGCTCTTGACTTCAGCAGCCATCTCAGTGCGGAATGATCAGTCCTTAGTAGAAAATGTTGGCCATACTTATGATAATATTTTATGCATTCCAGTACTGCAAGGAGCTCACGTCGGGTCACAAAATAGTTCCGTTCAGGCTTCGACGGTGTGCGACTATAGTAGCCTACGACTCTCTCTGTACCAATACCATATCCGCTAGCATCACTGTCCAAAATTAATTTTTCTCCTGGAACTGTATACGCCCAAATTGGTACACCACAGAATAGGTCCTTTAGCATTTGGGACGGCTTTTCCTGTGACTCCCCCTTTCATACAACTTGGTTTTCTTGGTGAGCTCATGCAAGCTCGCAGCCACACTAGACTCTAAGCGTCTGTAGTATGTATATAGTCCCAAAACTGCGTAATTCATGAAGATTCTGGGGACGAGGCCAGTCTTTTACTACTCGTATTTTTCTTCATCCGTGGATTAGCCATCTTCGGTAACAAGATATTACAAATACTTCACTTGTTTTTAGAAGAATGCATATTTCTTTATGCTTAATTTTCGCCCGGCCATTGATATTCACTGCAGAACTTCTCACAGGTTCTTAAGGTGTACGCTGAAAGTTCTCCCATCACTATTATGTCATTGAGGTACACCAGGCAATTACTCCAATGCAGTCCCTTTAGTACTCGTTTCATAAGCCGTTCGAATGTGACCGGCATGACTTTAAACTGCCACAAGCCGTCGTTCGTGCTGAATGCAGTTTTCTTCTTGTCCTCGTCTGAAATCTCCACCTGCCAATATCCGCTTTGTAGATGTACTGCCATCTTTCTGGTGGATCAATTTCACCACTCCTTAACCTCATTACGCTTTGCCAGCGGTATGCTTCTGTTTGCCTGTTTTATCGGTCTTGCTTCGCCAGTATCAATTTCATGTTTGACCACGGCTATTCTACCTTGACTTTTATTGCTCATGGCGAAAACGCAAGCGTACTTCTTTATCAGCTTTTTGGCTTTATTTCTCTCTGGAGCTGCTAGACCTGTTACACATTTCTCATTATATTATATAATTATTCTACAACATAATAAAATATTGTTACGTTTTTACCTTTTAAAAACGTTTGAAATATGAGCTCGTGATTGCAAATAAAAATCAAATTAAATTTGTGTTTAATTTCAATTAATCCTTTATTAATCACACAACTTTTGTGTGCCACTGTTCACAACAACAATTGTTTTATTGGTTATCCCTTTGTTTATGCCCTTTGCGATAAACAATAACAATTACGAGACAATTGTTCTGTAGATCTTTATAACGTAGATCTTCAAACCACGATTGGTTTCCTTCACACGCAACGCGTCTTCACATAAGACTGACTGAACTTCTACTCCAACTTTGCATTCTCATTTCATTTCATTTCATATTTATTATTCCTAAAATTCCTTTTTTACATGTTTACTTACAACTACATTCTTAAATAGTAATTAGCCTATACGTATCTTCTACTTTACATAGGCTTATCAACTAAGGAAGCAAAATTACAGCATGCTGCAGGTAATCATTTAAAGCTAATATCATTTAAATTGCATAAGAAAGGGAAAACACTAGTTAACACTTATTTACTAGCTTAAACGCTAACTTAAAATATAACTTAAAATTAGGTAACAATTAATTATAATATTTAATATTCAATATTATCACAGTAGTTTTATAAGTTAAGCTATATAAAGCCTATACCAATATTATTATTGAGCCGTATTGTACACTAGGCCGTTATGTCCAAACTATTCACTCTCCTGTGGTAAAACAATAGCTGATCTTCCCTGTATATAGTTCCTCAAGGTCAAAAGGTTTATCGGTGAAAAGTATTTTTGGCACCTGACCCCCTCGATGTTAGAGGAATGTGGAAAACAATTTAATACCAAACTATTCTGCAAGTTAGATGAATTCTCATGGAAGGTGATGGCCCTCCGCATCAGAAATACATCTATTCTCTCAAAGTTTATCCTCTCATAAATCAACCTGCAAGCGGGTCTTTTAATAGTCCCGCTTGGGTGCATCCGCGGTCTTAGACCCAAACACGTGGATAGAATACGCCTCTCCCAAATTCTAAGCCTCTCCATCTGATGAGAAGAGACACGTAGGATATAAGAGGTCTGATAATTTGTCTATAGACGAGCAGTCTAATATTATTACTGAGAACCTCTCTACTTCGCAGAAGATAGCAGTAGGAGTAAAATATCTTTTTCACCTTTGTCAAAATGAAATCAATATGTCTGTAGTACACGAAGTTCTCATGAAAAATAACCCCGAGGTACTTGAAACTCTCCGTTATTCTGATGGCCATACCTCCCATACTCAGTGTCGCAACAAATCTCCTTGGATTCGGGTATAATCTCCCGCGCCGACTCATGCAGTTAGTCTTATCTATATTCAGTCTCATTCCCCTTTTAGAAAAGAAGCTAAAAAGTCTCTCCAGATAATCGTTTAGCCTTGCATTTACCGCCAACGTTCTCGGTCCAGTTGCCGCAACCAAAATGTCGTCAGCATAGATTAGTAGGAGATCCCCGTCAGGTGGAAGTGGAATATCAGCCAAAAATACGTTGTAGAGGACAGGTCCCAATAATGATCCCTGTGGCACACCTGCTTCTACACCCTTCTCATCAGAAAGTATGTCTCCCACTCTTACATTAAATGTGCGATTTTGCAAAAAACTAGCCGTAATTCTGCATGTTTCCCTAATCATCTTATAAATTATGGCATCCTGCCATGCAATATCAAAGGCCTTCGCAAAGTCAAGGCTCACCGCTATTGTAGAGCATCTCCTATTAAGTCCCTTTGAGATATAATCAGAGAGTACCATAAGTGCATGAGAAGTGGAGTGTCCAGCTCTGAAACCAAATTGGCATTCCCGTAGCACTCTCATATCCTCTATTGGATATGAATGATCGTATTTAGAATGAAACATTCTATCAGTTTCCCTAAACTCGATAACAGGGAGATTGGTCCGTATCCCCCAACCTTATCAGGACTAGGGCCGGGTTTGGGTATAGGTACAACTAACGCCTTTTTCCAGGCATTTGGAAAGTAGCCTAGGTTAAAACAGTGGTTAAAAAGTATGGCCAAGGTTCGTCAAACAACCGTTCCTGTTTTCATTTTTTTCGGCTATTTCGTATGGCACATCCAATGTCCAATGGGGTCAATATCTGAAAACCTTTCACTGGTGGAGCCCCAAAAGTGGTCCGATCTGCCCTAAAATGTCGGCTAAACCGCACAATAGGGGTGTGGTTTTCCAGGGAAGCCACCCTGTTTCTCACGACACTAGCAAAAACAGGGGATTGAATACCCCCTCCCTCGGTTGTGCATCACTAAAATGGCCAGAAGATTAGCCTTAGCCATCTCGCTTCGAATAAGGGCATTGTTAGCCCCCATAAGTTTCGGAACTGTTGCTATTCTCCTGATACCAGCAGCCCTTTAACCTTCCGGAATGTCTTGTGCTCAATCCTAATATTCTACAAGAACCTTGTCCAATGTTCTCTCTCAAAGGCTGCTATTGCACCTTGGATGATCCTGTAAAAGTTCTTTAAATCTGTCCTCAAAATAGGTACTCTTGTCAGGTCCTGCGTTCTATACAGAATCCTACGGATCCGTTTCCTCTCCGCTATAAAATGATTATTCGGCGGGAGTTTTAGGACACCCGGTTCCCCATAGGGACTTTTGGTATCACCTCCTCGATAGTCAAATTAAAAATCTCAATCATGTTACTAATCCTCGATTAATTTCCGAGGTCAATACGTTCCTGTCCGGAGGGAGTGTGCATACAGGCATAGCCTGGGACAAAACGTCATTAAATCGCCTCGCGTTGATCCTGTTGAAGTCGAACATGACTGGTCGCATCCTGTTGCGAATTTCGCCAGTATCTAGAACAATTTCCACTGCCCTATGGTCAGATTCATAGTCAAGTGTGCGTACTCAGTTAATAGGTTCGGGCTCCAATATCAGGTGTTGCCAATACGATATCTATAAATGATTGGCATCCCCAAGAATCCGTGTAGGACCGTCAGTTCGCTGGATACCGAGATTGGGATATGTAAGGAGAAAGTCCCTAAGTTGGAGGATACTGCTGTTGCAAACACTTCCTCCCCAGTCAGAGTGCTTAGCATTTAGATCCGCTCCAAACAGCATAGAACTTCTGGATGACAAGTCCAGAAGAGGATCTAGTTCGGAAGCTCTTAAAGCAATCCCAGGTCTAAGGTACATGCCAATGACAAGTATGGATGAACCATCCTCACGCCAAATTCTTACTGCAGTATTCTCGATACCACCCGTTTCCAGGTGCATCCTATCGCAGCCTAAATTTTCTCTGACTATAACGGCAGTTCCCCCTCCACATCCNTCCTCACGCCAAATTCTTACTGCAGTATTCTCGATACCACCCGTTTCCAGGTGCATCCTATCGCAGCATAAATTTTCTCTGACTATAACGGCAGTTCCCCCTCCACGTCCGTTCAATCTGTCCTGTCTAAAAATTCTGTAGCCCCCAAGGTTGAAATTGTGCCTCGGGTTAAGCATTACCACATCTGGCCTATGCTCTCTCTTATAAATAAGTTTAAATGCCTCCTGTGTCTAGACACCACGGAGTTCGCATTAACAATTATGCACCTAAGTAGACGTACCATGTCTAATAGACATTAACATACCGAGTAAACCCCGGGATCTCTCTTCATCACTTCTAAGTTTCTCGTATTCATTGACGAATCCTCCTATCTTCTCCAAACATTTTAATAAATTTAATAAATAATTTAATTTAATGATTTCTTGCAGCAGCTGCATATGACAATCCTGCACGTACATTGGCTGGCATTGAAACCTGTTTACTCTTCAGGGAGGACTTCTTTTCCTTAATCTTTTGGAAAAGAAATTTTCGTCTCGGACATTCCTTTGCACTAGCAGCGTTCCCTCCACGTTGCAATTTATGCACCTTTCTGGTAAGCCAATTTTAAGACGGGCTTGGCCCGTTTTTGGGTCGGTTATCAACCTACCCTTATTATTTTCCCCTTTCTTTGGGACTTCACATTTTCCTGGTCCGTGCAGACCACCACATTTAACATACCTATAGGGCATGTTACAGTTTGATGATACGTGTCCAAAACGTTGACAGTTAAAACACTGTGTTGATGTAACCCCTTTATATCGGAGTCCCTGCTTATGCTAAGGAGCCACTTGTTACCCCCAAACTTCCTAATCCTCAAAATTTCTATTCTGATTTGAAGTTTCTCAATATATTCTCTGACCTCCTTCTCATCGAATTTATCAGATAGACCTTTCACTATCACCGAATATGGCGTTTGTCCCTTTGGCGTGTACGTGTAAAACGCCACTTTCTTTTCAATAAATTTGTCCCTTACTTTCCCATAATCTTCAAGAGTACATACCTCAATGTTTTTCACTGTCTTGCTCAAGATCTTAATATCTTAAGATCTTAATATTAAATCACAGTGTAGCCTTGAGTCCGTCCGTCATCGTCTTCACGTTCACGTTGTAAGTCGTGAATGTTGGTATTGACTTACCACTTTTTTCTGTTAACATCTTCTGTTGCCTTTTTGTTGTAGAGACATCGGCCGTATTCTTTTTTTTTCTGCGCGCTTCTCTTCTCCGGTATCGACAACCCCTTCTTCATTTTCTTCTTCATCCTCGGATTCTCCTGATGAATTATTGTCGTCTCCCTCTAGACACTTCATGAGGATCTCCAAATTCATCTTTAATTTTACATTTTCTTGATAGATTATATCATATTTTTCTTTTATTACACTGTACTTCTTGTCCTCACTGGCCAAGAGTAGTTGGAGTTCTTCAGCCGAGGTCACCATTCTCGGCCGTTTGTTTGTCGGGCGTTTTCCTCGCTCATTTTAATTTTTTTCCTATTTTCTGATACTTCGTAATAAGCACCCGGTATGAGGATCACAAATGTTTTCTTAAAATCAACACTTCACTTTCACGGAATTTCTATGAATAGAAGAGTTGTTGTTGTTTATTGTTTACTTGTTTTCCCTTTTCTTGTTATACTGATGTTGTTGTTTATTTGTTAATGAAGTAAACAAGTCCGTTGTTTTGTTTTTGTAGCTTTTGTTTAACATTTTAATGTTAAACAACGTTACACCATTTCCATTTTCGTAACAATATAATAAAAAAATTCTTTTTTACTTGAATAAAAATTTTATCATAAAGTTTCTTTTAAATTAGCCCATACACCTTCGGAATTGCAACATAAAGGAAAGAAATGGATAGTTTGGTAGTCTTATAAGAAGCTCCAGTGACGAAGTATCGAAGTGTGAAGGCTAGTTTATCTGCGTTTCCTATTACATAGTCTTTTCTTTGAAAACAATTTTCTATTTTTTATAGAATGAAATTAAAACTTTCAGGATTCATCTTTAACAAATTCAATAATGAATATGCGCTATCGTAAAGGTCGTTATAACAACAGTAAAGCACAGCAAAAGCGAAAAGAGGCATGCAACAAAAAATTTATCGTATAAATATTTAGACGTTGCAATAAGAGTATTAAGAAAGGACGTCACGAAAGTAATACCGTTGATCGGCTGTAATTTGCATTGACCACAAATTTTAAATCTATTTGTCTTTACACTGCAACAATTTTCGATTATGATAAAAAGGTTTAGCCATGGATGCGCGTGGCAAAGATTTCCTTTTTATCATCCTCTTCAAACTTGTAGGCATTGATGTCGATAACTCTTAGCTGGAAGCTCTCCAGCCTAGTTTAGCTAGATTCGAAGATTGCAATTAACGTAAAAGAAACTGTTTACTTTATTTATTTATTTTTGTATTTCTATACAAAGTCTATATAACTTAGAAAAAGTCCTTTATTTAAATACTAAGCTTTAACTTGATAAAGTGTGCTAGCAACTTAATTTGCGATTTTTTATTTATAAAGGCATCATCATGCTTAATGTCACTCCTTTTATTACAACTCTCTGTTTAATAACGTTTGACTCGATGTTTTGATGGACGATATATCGGCGTTCGATGAATGATTCATCGGCGTTCGAATTGAGAAATTTTTAAATGGTTCATCATAAAACGTATGCTTCTGTGCTTTAGGGCTTCTCTTTATCTGATTTGTTTACTTTACATTAGTCATTATTGACGGTGTTACAATCAAAGAAACCATTGACAACGTTTAATATTAAGAATTTTTGGTAAGAAACTTTGTCTTTATGTTGAATAATATTTTTGTATTGTCATATGAATTCATTAAAGATTAATTACATAAAAAATATGTTATGCAATGCTTTCAAATAAAAAATCAATTCAAAATCATTTCACAAGGGTGTAGAATTGTACAGGAACATGTATTTTAAACCTGTGCATCGTAATCAGTTAAAAAGTAGATTTTAAATTTTTTGTTGAGACTTTTTTGAAATTATATGTCGATATGTAGGTGTCGTTGCGCTAAAATGTTGTTTCTAGGTTTTTAGATGTGTTAAAATGCTTTAGGTTTTATATTCAGATATTTAACGTTAGGAAAATAAAACATCGAAAGAACATCGATGTATCGATCATATTACCGATGTTTTTAACATCGATGTTTGTTTTTGCAATCATCGGTATTTATTAACATCGACGTTTTTATGAACGATTTTGCATTCCTACTCACAACTCACTGTACTTAATGTCACACTTTTTATTATTGATCCCTTTATAAAATATTGTTTTTGTATTTGCTATTTGTTTTTCTTTTTTCTTTCTATAGTATGATTTGCATTGCTGTTGTTGCTTTTTTCATCGTACTATACAGTAATCTGTTTTATTGAAGCATTATGAAGTTGTTTCAAAAGTTCGAATCAAATCAATGCAAGTTTTGGCAAAAAATTCAATTTTAAATTGTGGTTTTTTGTATAATTTATTTCTAATTTTTATGTTGATTCTATTTGATTCCATCTTCAGTTGCGCTGCCAAATGACTTGTAAATTATTAATATTATTATGGCAACATTATTAAATTACATTGTCAAAAATTGAGCTACAACGTGATTTTGACAGTTTGGCAAATTAAATTGTGCCACAAAAACTTTTAAAAATTAATAATCTAATTTTATCCATGTTATAAAAAAGAGTTTCTGCAAGATAAGCTATTTATTCAAGGTGCAAAATATCCGTTGTTCTACGTGAGACAAATTCACTTGGTGTGATGGTTCCCCGTGGTACGTGGTACAAAAACTCCTTTTATTGTTTTATTTTGTTTTCTTCGCATAGCAGTCTCATTTAATAGGTTTATATACCGTTGTAATATATTTAATAAAACATACTAAACAAATGAAATAAAAATACAAAACTTTCGTAAATGTTCCAATTTTCTAAGACTTAAATGATCTTAATTATAAGCACATTGAATCCGTCATACGTTGAACTTTGAAGAAGGATATCATCATATTTAAGGAATCCTTTTAAGCCAGTTTATTTTGTCTTTTATTAAATCACATGATTTTCCACCTTAAGTTTCGATTGAAAAAATTTGAAACTCATTTTCATAAAGTCCTGTTATAATCCAGCATCTGAAAGAAAGGCATGTTGTATGATATTTATTTTTTATCTAAACAATTTTTAAATATACCCGTTTTCGCTCGATTTGATAAAATTTCCCTTTCCTTTCAATAGTCCCTTGACGGTATGTTGTATACCGCTATTTAAGCTTTAAAAAGTGAATATAAAGCAATACAATTTCACTTAAATGCGTTTAATTGCGTATGTATCTTACTTGTAACATTCAAGAGAACCATCGTCGCCGGCAGAATAGATAATACTTCCATCGCGTGAAGTTGCTACTGTACTTGTGAAAGTCAATGGTAGTTGAACAACAATGGTGTCACTATCCTTAAATTAATTAGAATATGAATAATTTGTTTATATAATTCAAAATTTTCTTGTATAATTTTGCAAATAAAGTAGTCCAATAATAATCTTAGGTCCGTTGTACTACACCAATTGTTAGTAGTTTGTTACCTGGTACGTTTTAATTAAAATACAATGGTAATTATATTAAATGTTATTAAAGAATGTATTAATAATTGAATAAAAATCGTTGGTAAGACAAATAAGTCTGTTTCAGGGTACATTTGCAAGCAGAATTTAAAGCGTAACACAAGCCTTACTACATTTCCATTCCACATCAAACAGATGAAAATAAATACCATAATGCAGCCCCTACACGTAGTGATTACCTATAAATTCTTATTGTAGCATCGAATTGGTCGTTGATTGGTTGAAGATAAAAAAAATATTATTTTCATTCCAGATATTCAACATAACAATTGTTTGCACAAAATAATAAAGTTCTACAGTCAATTGCCACATGTAGGAGCCTCATACCCAATTTTCTATTAAGTTCCAATTGTGGAAAAGATCTTAGGCAGATTAAATGCATGTTCGAATCTCTGATATGTATAACAGCTTATTTTGGTGCTTTGAATTTTTTGTGTATGTGAAACCGAAGTAGTTCTCTATAACTGTATATAGTTAAATTTTATTGGCTTTAGATGGGAATTTTACACTAAGTTAGGGTTATATTTCTAATTTTTATTGTTTTTCAGATGCGCGAACATGATCACTCAAATTGTACGATATGTGAAGTTTTTGTCTAAAAGACTGTGGATCGTGTTGTATAGCAGTAGTTTTATGCAAACAAGTGCATATACAGATGAATACCCGTTTTCATTTTACTTTGTTTTGCTATTTAACTAATGACGTAAAAGTAAAGAACACTGTCGTTGATTTTTACACTCATTTTTAAAATACGAATGGAATTTTGTAACATTTTCTGTGTGACTTTACGTATGTAAAAACCATTTTATGTAAACTACACTTAATAAACAATATATGACAAGACAGCGGCACCAGCAAAGTTAGAAGAGTGTATGTGATAAGTTATTGACATGTGCAAAGTATAATTTACATATGGAACGGGGACCCAAAGTATTATCCTATAGCATACCTTTTGGGGAGTAAAAACAAACTTCAGGTGTGTTATGTAATTTTCTAGGAACTACGCAATATTAATCGGTCATTTTAGATTTGAGAGTTAGTTTGGCTTGTCGAAAGCTTGAGGAACTTCTATAAATTAAGAAAAACAATATTTCTTTAGGTGCCTAATCCGTACGACGTAACCTGTGGTAAACTATTTGCATTTCTTCCGAAATCAAACACATGATCCGGAATCGTATTTAATAATGGTGTTTTTTTTATATCCAATGATTTTCAAAAAGCTGTGACTTTGTTGGCAATAAACTTAATTTTTCGTTTACTATGTTTACATTTTAACTTGTAAAATGTATTTAAGTATACTTTAATTTTGAACTAATTGTTTCATTTAATTTTTGAGGCGTGTACTACAATATCATTGGGCTTTGAAATACTTAAAAGTGGAGAGATCAAATGTTGCATCAACTTAAGAGAATAGAATCTGAACAATGTGGAAGAGATAACACCAACCTTCATAAACATTTGTAAAAAGGGTTCTCAATATATAGATATTCGCTCATTTAGTCAATATTACGGTCTGACTTTGTCGGCCTTAGTAAAATTTTTCGAAGTCAACTGCCCAATTGAGAAAAGCATAAGCATAAGATAAAAATTGAAACAGAGTACAAGATGTAGTTTTAGAAATTTATTTTTTGTCTAGGTGGAATCATACGAAGTCGCCGGTGTTTACTAGCTAGAGTGTTGTCTTATTACACTTGAGACCACGGTTGAAATACCACACATTTTGAACAAATCGAAATATGAAAAATACATTTCTTCGGTGACTTCTGCTGAGAAATTTCTGAATATTTTGAAAGCTGGGCACCTAGGATTGGACGATACACAGTTTATTAACCTTCTGTTAAAATTACGCAGCATTTGTGCTGTGTACAGTGTTTTTTCAAGTTTTTCAAGTTTTCCCTTTTTACCAAGTTTTTTGAGGTGCGAAAAAGTTTTCTTTAACAAAACAAGTTTTTTCAATAATTTGAATTTTAAATTTTTCAATAAATTAGAGTTAGAGGGCTAAATAGGCTACACGTATTAGATCTTCAATATAGGAAAGAGTTAACAATCAAATAAAATTACTTACAAACATTTATATTGAAATGTTGTGAAGTTGGTTAATTAAACTTACTGAATTTTGAGTGATGTTAACCGATAGTTTAAATTTACTTAATTTTGTAAATGAGATTGTAAATAAAATGGAATGAAAAATTTTTTATTAAAATATTGAGTTTTAAATCCATTAAAAATAAAACAGCAAGCAAGAAGATGAAAATTGTTTTTTGTTGTTTTTGTAATTTTCAGCATTATTTTAAAAGGACCTAGCATTTAGGTTCAAAAAGCCAGCTCGTGCCTTTCTCAATTTAAGATTTTAATACGCTGTTACTAGCGGTAAAATTTGATTATAGTACGAGCATATAAGTTTCGATTGAGATGTTGGTAAGAATTTTAGTTTCAGGTTCAGGTTGTTACTCTCCTTTACGAGACGTCGCATTAAAGATTTTAACTTCTTTTTCCAGTTTAGATGTTAATAACTTATTTATTAGATAATTATATGATAGATGTATATTATATGATGCATATTATATGATAGTATGTAGTAATACTATACATAGTTCTATGCCAAGATATTTATATGAATACCACCACAAGTCATATTAAATTTCTAGAGATACTTATACAATTACTGAATTTTAAAATTAATGATTAAGTCATAGTAATGAAATGAAATTGAAATGACCAATTATGTAAGTGTTTATACATATACAGTAGTGTTTTGCTGTTCTCAGTAAGTAGAATAAAATTAAACTAGATTACATGGTTTCATATTAATTTAATAACATTTACTATAGGTACCCTGGTAGTCTAGTCGTAGTGTGCTAAAATATTAGTGTGAGAGTCTAGGGTTTGATTTCCATCCGAGACTTTGGTCTGTTACACTATACCGAGCATACGGCTTACGTTACTCAAATCGTAATAATTAAATATAATGTTTAATTGTATTGAATTTAATAAATGAACTAGATTTACGTGTTTTCTAAGAAAGAAAAATTATTTCCCGTTAAACTGGGTAAAAATCTTTATTTACGCGTTAGTTTCAAAATTACTATAAATATGCACAAAAAAATCTATGGTCATTAGAAGAAAGTCTCGATCAAGACTCATTTCTAATACCGAACACTATGCGAAAAAAAAATTAAATACACGTGAGTTATCTATCCACTTTCGATAAAACTTTAAATTTTCAAAATCGGTTAAAAATATTTAAGTAATCAGTAAATTTGTGTAAAAAGTTAAAAAAAGTAATTAATTTTCCAAATAAGCGCAGCACAAGCATATGGTATCAAAAATTATCTCGTGGCTTTCACTAAAATATAAAACCGATTTTTGGAATGCTAAATTCTCATAAAAATCCATTTGACTCTAATTAAAAAGACAACGTGTGGCGTCCACCGAAGCAATATTTAAGCTACTTTATAGATAGGAAAGACGTTGAATAATGAAATGGTCAGATTTTACATTGTATAGCGTTCTATCGCAAAGAATGATTCTTTGATGGAGAAACATTTGTTTAAATATATTTTGAAGATTCATTTGAATCCATTCGCTCATTAAACCTTGTGTATGAAGTAGAATCTTATTGAAGATAATAATGTTTAGCACATCTTATGATTAATAACAAAAGGATAATTAGATAATATTACACCATGGATAGCATAAGATCTGATTTCAGTCCAATTGAGAATTCATGAACGAATAAAATAAACTAAGAAATATTCAATACATTTAGAAAATAGAAGGGGTATTCTCGCAAAATATAAAAAATAAAAGTAAACATAAAAAGTACAAATGCTGATTTTGTACACTTTTGCCTAAAGATTTTTTGCTTATATGATTTAAAAGGTCATTTATTGTTAAATTATTTTGTTATATCGCTTAAGTATACCCTATAGATTATTTATAATAAATAAATTTTTGAAGAGAAATACATCTTTGTTTGTTACTGAAAAAACATCATGAAGATGGGTGTGCTAATTATAATATATCGCCAACACTATATGTAGGCAGATTGTATGCTTCCCAGAAGTTGTTTCAATTATACATCATTTCATAAATAGTATCCTATCGAAGGATAAAACACATGCATGCCCGTTTTGCACTGTTTTAGACAATAAGCTAAGGGTTCGATGATCAATAAAAACTAGAAAATGATGAAATGAAATGAAAAAATTGCAAATGCACTATAATAAATAAATAGTAAATATTTTTCTAAACTTACATTTTCTAAATTACGTAAATCGTGAAGATAAACTTGTCCACTTAAATCACAGCTGATTACACTTAAATATCCATTAATATTGGCCTTCAATAAAGATGATATCATAAATAAATGTTTCTTTAACGATATAATTTCCAAATGGCGTTTCATAGACGATAAACTCGAATACGAACAGTGAAATATGGAACCATCTTTAGCACCAATGATAAATTCAGTTAAACTTATACAAAGTAAGGCGCTTATATCCGTAGTTGAAGCTACTGCTGATTTAATAAAGTACCTATAAAGAAAGTGCACATATATGTGTGTATACATAAGTCAAAGCAAGTAGATATTAAATACAAAATGTCTAACTTCAAATATACTGTTACGTTTTTACCTTTTAAAAACGTTTAAAATATGAACAAATAAAAATAAAAATAAATTTGCGTTTAAGTTTATTTTGTGTGCCGCTGTTCACAACTTATTCTAACAACAACAACTTCTTTATTTGCTATTCCTTTGTTTATTCCCTTTGCAATAAGCAATAACAACTACTACACAATTGTTCTGTAGATCTTTGTAACAGAGATCGTCAAACCACTATTGCTTACTTCTCACGCAACGCGTCTTCACTTTGCCTTGTCTTTTACATAGCGACGTAAACAGTCTGATGAATGTTCTCGTATGCGAAGAATTCTATGAATGTAAACATGTTGTTTATTATGAATTTGTCTGCCGGTTTTTTGTAAACTGTGTTTTGTTATGTTGTTTAACAGTTTGTCTTCCATTCGGTCAATAAGTGTTAGTGTTTAACTTAAAAACTAAGCTACAATCATACATACTACATAAATAAAACAACAATATATTTCATCATCATAAGATCATCAGCTGTCATTTAACAACAGTTGCATTACAATAACATCTAATTAACCTAATTAAAAAGCTCCATCTATTGTATAGTAGGACAATTAATTTAAATCTATTGTGAATAATCTTTTAACATAACCCACTGGACAAAAATATATGAATTCGTTCTCCATATAAAATTTTCACTCAATATTAGTTCATATGTCTTATTTAAAAAGAGGGTGTACTTTGGATGGATCTGACGACAGAATGATTATCTGTTGGCTTTGTCATGGATTATGTCATTTTAAGTGTTGCGGTCTTTCCGGTCTAGTCTGTTGCAAAGGATAAGAATCTGCGTTGGCGTTGTAGTGGATACCAGAAAATTGGTGCTGAGTTTTATCGTTTTTTTCAAAGTCCAGAAACAACTTCTTACAAATTCAAAATAATCTCAGTCATTTAAACGATCAAATTAATGCTTATGGAAAGCTTTTCAATGATTTCGGTTACAATCACCGACACCTTCTCCAACTCGCCGAAAAAGCCCCAGATTTGTGAATACTGAAAATGCTACTACCTCTACATCTTGCGTTGGATCTGCAATCAACCTCCAAAAAACTCCAAATATTATCGAGAAGAAAGGTTTTATTGATAATTCCGAACAGCTACCGGTTTCAAAAGAAGTCTTTCCTATGTCTAAAAATGTAGATACTATACCTGATACTGACGGAAATAAATTGCTCGCCAAACAATCATTATCCTTATTGCCTGATCCTGTCAACTCTGCTCGTTTAATCAATCTCGATGCTACATATCCTGTTTCATCAACCTTAATGCCAAATGCTTCTGTTGTGAATTATCAAAATACTACTGCAGAAAATCATCCAAATAAGTTGCGAACTATTTCCCCTAAAAAACAATATTTGCTACACGCTTTGCAGTTGATACGAATGCTGAAGATATGAAATTCTATATTCTATCAAAAATCAAAAATTGTAATCTAGATGATTTTCTTTTCAAAATAAAAATAAATTCGAGATATGCCCTATATCAAACTTATTGTTCCTGAAAGTCTGTTCCAGCAAATCGTTAATCCAGAATTTTGGCCTAAAAATACATTAGTTCGTGAATTTATTTACAGTGAAAGATACATTGCTCGTCTTCCTCACATTGCTGACACAAATCAAAAAAGCTAATTTCCATTGTTTATCAAAATGTTAGAGGTATTAACTCGAAATTATCTCCAATTTATTGTAATAGTTTTGGATTTAGTTACCATATAATAATATTCACTGAAACTTGGCTCAGCAGCAGAATTAATAATTCTGAAATTTTTTGCCCTAAATATAATGCCTTTAGAAAAGGTAGAGAAAGCTGTGAGCAATACAATATTAAAAACTGGAGGCGGCATATTAATTGCCATCTCAAATGAATTCTCGTCTGAAGAAGTTATCCCTAATGACTTCCAACATATTGAGTTGTTATGCGTATTAGTTAAAATTCATGATCAATCTTTATTCATTGCTTGCGTGTACATTTCTCCTAATTCACCACTCACTGTCTATGAAGGTTACTTAAATGCGATTGATACACTTCTGAGAAAAGCAAACACAACAGATCTAGTACTATTGATAGGAGACTTTAATATGTCACATAGATCATGGAAGGCTGTTCAAGATTCAAACTATTTAATCTCAATTGGTTATTCGGAGTCCTGGGCAAATATAATTAATTGTTTACTTGAGAGCTGTCTTTTTCAAATCAATTCCATTCCAAATGGATTTGATAATATGATAAATCTTGAGTTTGTTAGTGATTCATCGGAATTCTCAGTTATTCGTCATACGCCTATCCCCAATCCTGAAGACAAATATCATCTGACACTTGAAATAAACTTCTTTCATCATTCTTCCCATCAAGCAAATAATTTAACTCAAAAACAGAAAACATTTTGTTTCAATTTAACAAATCATAATAAACTGCATCTTCAACTATCTGTAATCGATTGGATAAATGAATTATCTGGTCATGGCAATGATTTGGACCAGTGCATTACGAAATTTTATCAGCTACTTCACTATTGTTTTGTAGATTGTGGTCCAAAAGTTTTGCCATATTCTAATCACGGTCCGCCTTGGAAAACAAAATACATTTCAAGTCTAAAAAACAAGAAATATAAGTTGTATAAAAACTTTAAAAAAGATAAATCAATAATAAATTATTCCAAATACAGCCAAAGGGCTTATTACATCTACTTAAATAAAGTAAAAATCAATTTCAAGAGTGATCCTAATTCATTCTATAAATTTGTTAATTCGAAACGTTGAACAGCAAATTTTCCTTCTATTATAAGGCTTGGTAGTCATGAGTCCTCAGATAATAAGGTTATAAGTAACTTGTTTGCGGAATTTTTTGCTTCTACATATTTATCATCTACATTTAACGGCAGTAATCAAAATTATATTCCTGAAGTAAAACACGTTGATGTATCTTTTATTAACGAACGTAATGTTTGCAATTATATACAACAATTAAAATCTTCGCATGTTACCGGTCCTGATGTGGTTCCTAGCAGTATTTTTAAACACCATTCTTAATTACTGAGTACTCCATTAACCTATTTATTCAACAAATCGCTTAAATTAGGCTATTTTCCCTCCATTTGAAAACAATCATTTATAATTCCACTGTTTAAATCGGGATCTAAAGCTGATATTTTAAATTATAGAGGAATTGCAAAACTCAACACAATACCGAAATTACTTGATTACTCTTATGTGATATCTTATCTGCATCTCAGCATGGTTTCTGTAAGTCTCGACCAACAATCACAAATCTTCTTGAATTTACAACTTTGGTAAATGAAGAACTTATTGCAGGCAAACAAACTGACGTCATTTATATTGATTTCAGTAAAGCATTTGATAAAGTAAATCATAACTTTCTCGTTCATAAGCCTTATCAACTTGGTTTTAGTTCATCATTACTAAACTGGATTAAATCGTATTTAGTAAACAGAAAGCAGTGCGTTAAATTCGGGAACACGCAATCGAACTTTATTGATGTACTGTCAGACGTGCCACAGGGTAGTCATCTTGGGCCTATTTCTATTTACTCTTTTTATAAATGATCTCAAAATGATCTTACCAAAAACTCAAACACATTAATGTAGGCAGATGATGTCAAAATATTTTTTTATCATTTAACAACATTGAGGTCCAAGTAATTATACAAGATGATTTTAACTATTTAACATCTTAGTGTAGTACTAATTTAATGGAGCTGAATGTTAGAAAATGTAAATATATGTGCTTCATCTCCAACCAATGGATTTTATACAATGAATGGTGCTGTTCTTGAACAAGTTAATACCTTTAACGATTTTTCTTCTGAAATCATATTACAACAACTGTTAGTAAAGCTACATGCATCCTTGGATTTATCTAACGATGAGCTAAAGAGTTTTCTGACCCTTATGTGACTAAACAATTATTTACCACACTGGTTCGCCCAATTCTTGAATATGGATCTGTAATATGGGGTCCTATATGTAATATGGGTCAATATGCTGTACATTCTGATCAAATCGAATCAGTTCAAAGACAGTTCTTATTATTTTGTCTGTAAGGTTATCTTTTTATGAAAAACGCCTAGCACTCATTAAATTACCATCTTTAAACAGCCGTCGTATAATGCTAAATGCTGTCTTTCTCCTGAAGCTGATTAATGGTGTTATCAACTCTCAATTTCTTCTGGAAAAACATTACATAAGAGTACCTGTTCGTCCAACAAGATATTTTAATTTCATAAATTTTAATTTCGTAGAATCTGTAATGACTTTAATAATCTCTACCTTCATATAGATTTTAACAAAGGTTTTGAATCTATTTAAAAATATATAATTTTACAATTAAACTCACTTAATCAATAATCTTCATTGTTTGTTTTTCTTTTCCTGAACATGTTTTTTGTGTTGAAATAGTTGTTACGATATGAATTGTAATAGTCTGTAAGGATTTTCCATAGACTTGAAATAAATAAAAAAATAAATAAGTATTCACTAATATTCAATGAGATTCACCAATAACAAAGAGAAATTATCTGAGTTTTTGGAAGAATATTTGTCAAGTTAGCTACGTAGCTTTTTATAATTTGGCGCTGCTCATTCATTCTATATTCTCCAATACATTAGGTTACACTTGAAAATATTATTAACTACAACTACAGACACCTTTTAATCATGTTCTCTTTCAATCTCTTGGTGTCGATGAGAACGCCCATCACCGCATATGGAGAAGCTCGGATACTATTGTAAGAGGTGCGTCAATCTTTGAATTTAAATTGTTAATCTCGAACCCACTTACTTTAATTTAGTACGTAGGTCATTGACTTAACTCTAGTTGGTGGCTATCATGGAGAACACTTTGCAGACTTAAGGGTCTCCAACGACTGCTCTCTATCGGACCACGCAGGCATAACAAATTTTTATAACGGTGCCCCGAAATTACACCATTTTGGGGCGAATATAAGAGTTGCTTAACGAGACTAAGAAACATACAATTGGATTGACAACAAACAAAACTTGCGCAAATTCAAAAACGTAACACAGAAAGCAAAGACGTGGTATTGGGGATGCTTTTATGGGAAATGAAAAAATTCAAAGAGGCTAGCAGACTTCGGACACTTCTGACAAAGACCAACTGTGATATAAAGTCTATCAGGTCGGGTAGAAACACTTGGATTTTATAGACCGAGGAGACTGTTAAAGTACTCATTGATACACGTTTTCCGGGTAATTGTGGACGCAGACATTACTCCCATCGTTCGGAGACATCTACACAAGCGACTGCATAAAATTTGAGTGTGGATCATTGACTTATTCAAATGAGCGGATCTTTTATACCTGTCTTGAGTACTCATATGTAACTGCTAAATGGGTAGAGATGAAGGTCGTTTTCATTCCTAATGTTGGGAGACCATAGATATTTACTACAACTGATCTCAGACATATCAGGACCTTATTCGTTCTCAAAACAATGGAAAGGATTCTGTACCTCGGGATAAGGTCCAACCACTTGTCAACAGTTGCCAGCAGTGCATAACACGCCTACATTAGGGGTAGGTATTCTGAGACTTTATTGAGGTCCTTGGTGAGGAACATTGCTCTGGCATACAAACTTCACTCACTGTTAGATTTCATTGAGCACCTTCAACAATGTCGATTCACAATGTTAGCGAGCTTCTTAAAAAGTTCGTTACTGAACTTTTAACCACAAGAATAATTAATGCCTCTCTTGGTGAGGTTCATATGGCAAGGGAAGTGAATGGAGGTACACCACAGGATGGTGTTCTCTTGCCCTTGCTGTGAAAGATGGTTATGCGGAAGAGTTGGCCATTATGGCATACTTACCGATCCTAAATGGGGTTCAACTTTCCTTATCTAAGAAAGCTCTCATGGAAGGATAACATTATTGATAGGGCTGAGTTCGCCGACTGAGTACGCAGGCAGTCAGCTGTACTAATTACCAGTGCGCTCTGTTTCACTTGAAACCAAGGCATTATTTGCTATACTTAACTGGCTCTCCCCGGTCTCCTAGCCCAATCTGGACTATGAGCATGCTGCTATTCCGGGACGACATAGTCACACTAGGGTCGATTATTAATAATTTTCTGAATTAAACACTCGATTTTAAACTTCAGACTAGATGATTTTAGCCTCATAGTTTCCCAATGTGACCATTGAAGTTCACGCTGATAGCTCAAAGATGAGTGACAGGGTAAGATGTGGTATCTTTATAAGGGGCTTGCTTTTTTTTTAAAGGCTGCAGTGTTTTCCAAACTGGAGTCATGGCAATCTTGAAGGCGGAACAATGCTTGTTGAGTAGCAATTAAGTTCCTAACGAACGTAGTTTCAACGTCCGTCCTTATCTATGAAAGCGAAAGTTTCTTTCTTTACGGAGCTAGCAATCTTCGATATGTTAGAGTAAATAGGTTTTCTAATTGCTTTGGTTAATTTAAATAATGCCCACTTGTTTTACGAGGAGGCATAATTTCGTTGGAAGCAGGAAGGTACGTGCAATGTTGTCAGACACAGCTGGATACATATGCAGAAGAATAGGACTGATACACTTTTGTCTTTAAATCGTGTAGCCACTTATCGTAGCATGGCAATATTTATGTGCCATTGTCGTTTTGGTTGGCTGGCTCAGAAGACTTGGCATTCCAACTAATAACTTCTGCAGGAGTTGTAGGTCTGAGGAGGAAGAAAAGACTGTCTTGGACTTCATGTGCCAGTGCTCTGCTCTTGTCATGAAGAGCAGATTCGCTGACAGAGCTCTCTAATTAAATATTGCTGCAATAAAAAAATTAGTTTGGACTCGGGAACGTGGTATTACAATTGGCTTAAATGTTGGCTGAGTGGGACCTCTTGCTTCGAGGGTGTCCGCCAATATAATAAAAGATTTTTAAGGTGAAATGAACCAAACATTTTTTCCAAACACTTTCATATGCTAAGCTTTATGGTAAGACATATAGCATATAGGATCAAATCATCGAGGAGGTCAACCAAAATGTACGTCAACTAAGGAAGCTGTATGGATTTTATACGAATTTAAAAAAGAACGGAATTTGGTTATATTTCCGTCGAAACAAAATTAAAAAATTGTTGTTTGTGGTGGGAAATTTGTTACGGTATTGGATTTTTTCTCAGATGATAGCTTAAAATCTTTATTCTAAATCGAGTAGATATAAATAAATTGATTTAAAAGCATATGTTTGAGGAAGGACGCTACCTCACGAATATTGCAAAATTTTTCAGTATTGGATTTTTAACATAACAGTTTAGGGTCATGCACACGATCAAATTAGAAAACAGATTTCTAGAATAAAAATCTTGCAATGGTCCGCTAAGTCACCCAAAAATTTATGGAAAAAAAATAAATCGAGAGTTTACAGAGCAGGATCACAATAAGCTATTTCGAAGTATAAATAAAAATTGTTATCTATTTCAATGACAACTACAACTACTACATCTTATAAGCTCTGTGCCTAAACGATGTGCAGATTTTTAAAAAATGGCGAATATGCGCAAAATAAAAGTACATTCTTAAACCCAATTTATTTTATGAATTAAATATTCAAGTCAGTTTACTTCTGCCTTTAACAACGCGATATCTTCTTCAACTTGGAAAAAACCAAACATGTAGACTTTTTTGACTGTTATAATATGTAATAGATACATTCAAAAACTTAATTCAGAAAAAATTTAAAGTCACTACAAGATTTAAAAAATGCAATCCAAGTTTTGTGCAGTATCGACTGGCACTGCCCGTTATATTCAGAACAATAGATATCCAAAAATTACAGAAGGAGATCAATATTAGCATGCAACCATCTTACATTATCAGCATTTAATTTAAACAGACTAGCTTGACTTAATGCGAATAAATCAATGATGGAATTTAATATCACAAATTCATACACCTTATTTTCATAAAATGGAAATGGAAGATGTATAATAATACACCCCACAACAAAGGTATATTTATAGAAATAGTGTAACATTAAAAAGAACAGGCTGGGAATTATTTAGGTTATATCACAAATGTAGATCTCTCCTGGTGATTTAACATCCTGACTACAGAAAAAAATTGTTGGTATTCAATGTACAGGAAACTATGCGTTTAATTCCATTCTTTACTTGTTTCTCGTCAAATCAGATGCTCTCAATTGTCTATTTTCGTACAAAAACAATCAAGAGTTGTGTGATAACTCAGAAAAAGAAAATACGGTAATATAGTTTTTTAAATTTATTTACAAAAATTTGAAAAAATTTGGAAGTAACATTATTAATTTCCCCATAATCATCATTTAGATGCCAGCTAACATATCACTTTTTATATAAAATATTTTGTATATTATTACGAAAATGGAAAAATATAGATACATTAACATTACAATTATAAAAAGCTACAAAAACAAAAGCAAGCAACTTGTATATAAATGATAAACATAACATACATAATTGGCCATTACAACCCCTCAGTGAGGATTACGGCCAAGCTTCTCACACCACTTATGTTGTGTGTGTTAATTTTATACATAAGTGGCGATAAATGATAAACAAGTAAACAAAAATACAGCTATAAGAAATATGTAAACAAAACACACACAAACAATACAAGAAGGTAACAACAACAACAACGATGTTTACATTTATTCTTGTTTACTTGATCTCTCACTTTCGCCTTCAAGAACATTCATCAGACTGTTTACGTTGCTATATAAAAAGTAAGTCAAATCAGGCAAAGAGTCAGTAAAAGTTCTGTCAGTCTTGTTTGAAGACGTGGTATGTTTGAATAAAGAAATCGTGGTTTGAAGACTTCCGTTACAAAGATCTGTAGTACAATTGTCTAGGTCTTTAAACAGGTATTATAAAATTATTTGACCATTTTATTTCTTCTGGACTTAAACTGCTTATCAGAATGGATATTACATTATTTATTGTTGAGAGTGATCAATCGGAGGGGTCCATACTCCAGTCCCTAACTCTAGTTAGTGACTCTCGTAGGGAACACTTCTCAGACTGGATTGTCTCCAAACACTGCTCTCTATCGGACCATGCATACATAACGAATATCTTTAACTATTTTTAATATATTTTGAAAAAGTACTTTTGAAACATGGAAATGTTTGAAACATGAAATGCCTAAATTTTTCTTTCATATCGCTACCACTTCTTTTCTTGATAAATCTATTAATTCATCAAAACGACATGCTTTAACTGGATTAGTTTTCTTAAAGAAGAATTAAATTTTTATGACATAAAATTGTAATGCTTTACTTATTTCTTGGTCACTATTCAAATTAAAATGGTTACTGGAAACATTGTCATTATTTGTCTAAATTAATATTTACATATATTGTTATAAATGTCATTCAATAAAATTGTTTTTCGGTATCATTTTCTTTAGTTTACAAAAATTTTCTCAAGTGCAAAATAGCACTTTAATGGTATGTTAGTTTACCCAAAGAAAAAGTATGCGTAAAGGGAGATAAAATGGGAAACACATTTAGCACAAATTACAAGGAAATTTGGTAACGTAAATTTGATGTGCTGCAGTGCTAAGCTAAGGTGGTTGTTATTTATGAATCGAAAGTTTGATTTAGGAATAACTTTGGTTGTTAGTTTATCGATGTAACATCTTCAGATACTTCAGTAGGCTCGTTAATATCGACTGAATTTTGAATTTGAAAAGTATGTGTAATGTGTGATAAAATGAGAACGCAAATTACTCTCTCAAAATCGCTCTTTTTTATTTAATAATTCATTACAAAGAACGCTTTCTGATAAAATTGTAAGCCCGCGATAACGTACGTCGAACACAGCTCATATTTCATCATGTCATATCATGTCAAATAGTTATTTTTGACACTAATACGTGTCAACACTATCAATCATTAATGTGCTGTGCATACGACGTTTCTTGTAATTCGTTTTGACAGATCTTCTTATTATTTTAAATTATCAGTCATCAAAAATGAAGTATGAAAAAATATTTCTTCGGCGACTTCCTCTCAGCAAATTTCTGGCAAAAACTCTGAGAGTAAATAAAATTGCCATGAAAAGCTTCTCAAAAAATCTGTCGTTCGGAGTCGACTTTAAACTGTAGGTCCCGCCACTCATGTATAAAATTAACACACACAACATAAGTGGTGTGAGAAGCTAGGTCGTAATCCTGACTGAAGGGTTGTAATGGCCAATTATGTATGTTATGTATGTATTAAATACTTTTAGATACGTTTTAATTTACGAATGTAATGTTAATTTATGAATGTAACGATTTTTAACAAAAATTATGGTGTTAGCAATGCTTTTTCGTTAAATATTGCGAGGTATACTTCCACTTTTGCTGTCTCA
The DNA here is from genome assembly GCA_005959815.1 of Sarcophaga bullata. Lineage (NCBI taxonomy): Eukaryota > Metazoa > Arthropoda > Insecta > Diptera > Sarcophagidae > Sarcophaga > Sarcophaga bullata. The sequence goes on along the minus strand of QOCX01001070.1, from coordinate 25,344 downwards.
AAATGTAAGTTCGTCAGTAAGTTTTCCTTATTTTCTTATTTTCCTTTTGTTTTGTGAAAAATATAAAAAATTTCTTTGTTTTATAATGGGACAGAAATAAATGAATGAAATAAATATAAAAACTATAAATTAAAATATACAAAGTTTTGGCTAAAATTTATGAAATTGCTGAAATATATTGCCGTACAAAGACTTTTGCTGTTCACTGTACACACATATTATGCTAATGAGTACAATTGAAAATATTACTAACAATTTTCCTATGGGTTATACACATGCTTCTCGCAAATACAGCAACATTTTAATCATGTTCTCTTTGTCCTGACCACTGGATTCTTGATTCTTATAGTATTCGGAGAGTAATTTTCAATAACGAACAATTAAGAATATTCTTTCTTAAAATTTTTATGTACAAATATGTAATTTGACACATAATTGGGTATTCAATTACAAATAAGAGAGCGAATTACGTATAAACACTGTCACCTGAACCAGCGTTGCTAGTCATTTTTTTTAAACTTTTATTTTTGGAAAAAAAAACTTTTTTCACAAAAAAAAGAATTGTTTTCTACAAAGTACAAAATTTTTTAAGAAACACCGAGAGCCTGTGCCCTCTGATTCGGTTTCTTTACTACTTTTGCTTTTGCAATATTTTATTTAAAAATGTATATATTTCGTGTTATTATTATTATTGAATATATATATTGAAAAAAAATTTAAAATAGAATTTTGTCGAAAAAATTTGTTTTGTTCGAAAACAATTGTAATGAAAACTTTTTCGCATCTCAGAAAACTTGGAAAATGGGAAAACTTGGCAAATGGCAACGATGGTGTGAACATAAGGTAAACGGATTTTAACAAACGCTTGTTTGTATGGAACATACTTAATTTTGTTTGATATGCTTGTAATATGGGCTTCAGCGCCGTACGCAGTGTCCTAGCTACAAACATTTGAAATGTTCAAGCTGATTGATGCCGACTAACAAAAAGAGGAAAATACTCCAAAGGAAATTATTCCAATTCGAAACGTGAATCACTTCAAAGGATACCTACAGATTTTCCAATAAAATTAAAAAAATGATAGTCATTGTAATCATTTCAATCATTTTTTAATTAGTAATATTAATTTGATATTAAACATAAAGTAAAGAATTCCTAACCATTAAATTTGATTATGGAAATAAAATGTTTGTATCAGAAGAATATATGTATTACTGATACAGTCTATACAAAAATAATAAATAAAAAATTAATTTAACTTAATTCTAGTTTACATGGAGATAATATCTCTAATATGATCGGATTCAGAATACCGTCATAAAGGTCATAAAGCTATTAGTAAGTCTCATCAATTTGTTTGATACCAAATTAACCGATTATTCTGATGTTTTTGTAATAGTGAAAGCGAGTTGAGTTTGAAGAATATCAAAATACTCTATAAAATATTTCGCAGCTTACGCCAAAACATTTGAAGCTACTTTAATGTGTGTCATTTTTTTTAAAGATTTCGCGGGGACAACATATGTTTATTTGTTATGTGGGTTATTATAAAAGCGAGAGTGAAGTTACAAAAAATATAATATGGAAGAAAAAAATTTATTATGAAATTTATCGACCAAAATTCGTGTTATACCTCAACAGCAAAAAAAAAAAAAATAACGGAATTATATTGAAAACAAAAAAAATCGCTAGACAAATTACTTACATAATTGGCCATTAACAACACGATTAACGTATTTCGGCCTACAGTAACACATCCTTCCAGGCGCCTCTGCTTCTTGTGCGCTTACGCCAGTTAGTCACACAAATCGATGACAGAACTTCCTCGATCTGGTCCTTCCAATGTAAACAAGATCGTCCTCTTCGCCGACTTCCGCAAATTTTCGCATCAAATACCCGTCTCGACGAAGCATCCTTCTCCATTCGAACAACATTTCCAAGCTAACACAGCCGCTGAATGTTTATACGCTACATAAGGTCTTTGTCGTTGATACTCCGCTTGATCTCAAGAGTGATATAATTTTTGGTGGTAAAGTTCAATAGCACTAAAGGCAGCAGTAACATCTCGCTGGGTACACCCTATGATGTCAATGTCGTTAACGTGCCCAAGCAACTGAACACTTTTTTGTAAAATAGTGTCATTACAATACACTCCCGCCTTCCGCATTACACTCTCATACGATATCAAAAGGTTCGATGCGGTCTATTACACTCTCTATTCATTCTGCATAGCCTTCTCAGCTTCGCAGGTAGACCAAGCTAAGACATTGCGGCGAAAATACGGTCCCTTATGGGGTTATCGAAGACTGCCTTATAGTCGACAAAAAGATGGTGTGTGTCGACTTGTTTTTCGTAGGTCTTTTCACGATTTGACGTAGTGTGAAAATCTGGTCGATGATAGACTTGGCAGGTCTGAAGCCGGACTGATAAGGTCCAATCAGTGTCTTGGTGGATGGCTTCAGTCGTTCACACACTACGCCCGTAAGAACTTTATGCGAGATAGGGAGAAGGATTCTATCCCTGTAGTTGGCGCATATCGTAGGGTCTCCCTTTTCAGGACAGGACAGAAGACACTGAGGTTCCAACCATTGGACATACTTTCCTCTAGCCATATTTTGTAAATAAGCTGATGCATGGGCCCTACCACCTCATTACATTCGCTCTTAAACTATTCAGCGGGGAGGCCATCAGGACCTGCAGCTTTATTGTTTTTAAGACGCATAATCGCGACTTTGACCTCTTGATGGCTAGGCGGCAGATCGTCCACGCCGGAATTGGTGTCGTTATCGCCTTGGAGCAGAGTAGAGTTTCCTCCACAACCTCAGCATCCGGTGCAAATCTGTTCCCAAGTTTCCATGCTCAACTTTGCAGGAGGTTTAAAACCTTCGGTTAGACGCTTAACCTTTCGATAGAATTTTCAAGCGTCATTCCTACATCTATACATCTCGACTTCTTCTCGCCCTCGCCTTCCCTGTTCCTTCTTCTTGCGTCTGAAAAGGCGTTTCTCATCTCTTCTCTCCTCTCTACAGTTCTTGACAATGGCTCGCATAGCGGCTGATCAGCCTCATACCGTTGGACGTAGCGATCGTGTGGAGGCTGAACTGTCCGACAATTATGCGAAAAATACCTTCCCGCCCGACCTTCGCATTAAAATCTTCGAGGACGATTTCGGCGTCATGAGCCGGACACTTATCATACACGTACGTCCTCAAGCTTAGTGTAGAATGTATCTTTAACCACATCGTCCTTTTCTTCCATCGGTTCGTGAGCACAAATAAGGCTGATGTTATAGAATTTTGCTCTGATCACACTTCCTGTTGGCAGTCCTGCATTTTAAAGTTTGCCATGGTCGTCAACTTTTGAGGGGTCTTTATAGATGCTTGAGTTTTGGGTTTCATTGGTTTCATTTCTCTTGCGTTCGTCAGCATCTTCAAAATGTTAATAGTTTCTCATGTCATTTAATCATATTCCGAAAGGTTTGCTCTATGTATCAAGTAGTCATAAATAAATAGCAATATATCAACGTTACCTCCTTTTATAGCAATAAAATGCTATAATTTTTGCCGATATCCTTGACAATCGGGCAAGAATTATTCTAAAGAAATAATTGTTGAACTGTGTTCAATTAATTGGTATCGGTGTATTTTCTTTGGCGAATATTATTATTCATTTAAAAAAATATTAAACACTAAAAAAAAAATTTAATATGATTTTCTTTTACTACTTTGAATAAAAAAACCAAAAATAAAAATTAGTCCAAGTAAAACAAAAAAAATTTTTGGGACAGTAAAGAGTAAACGTGAAGCCAACAAAAACTTTGGTACGAAAAAAAAAAAACAAATCTCGGCAAATAAAACATTAAAGACAAGACAACAAAACTTTATATTGGAAAAAAAATTTTTTTGGAAAAATAAAACAGAAGAGCGAATAAACAAATAATTACACAAAACGAAAAATACAGCAAAACGAAAAAAAAATTTGTTTGCAACAACAAACAACCAAGACACATACCTAAAACAAGCAATCGATTTTCGCGTAACAAAAACAGAAAAGAAAGGATAATGATAATCATGCTCAATATGCCGCAATCACCCTCTTAAGTATTGTGTTAATTTTCGAGCTATGGCCACCGCCCAAAGGAGAACCCTCCTTAAAAGGTACTGCTACTGATTGAACTGACACCATACCATGCTCCATGAAGATGGCAGAGAGCAAGCTGCATCCTCCAGTTTTGAAAAGGTCCCCAAACCAAGTGGCTCGTCAAATGTTCCCGACATGCAAGAAAGTGGATTAATCCCACCCATGGTCAAAGTAAAATTGATCCATAATGAATTTCTCAGGGTGGCCACCTTAATCTTGCAAACTTCAACGAATTGTAGCTTTCTCTTGAAGTCTAAAGCCATAGAGTTTCCCGAACTCCCTAACTCTTCGGCCAAAGCAGTGTTCCAAGTGGCTCCAGCATTTGATTCTACAAAAATTGTTTAATTGTTTTAAGTTTCCACCGCCCATCCTAGACGAGTCCTTACAACGATGCTCAGACCAAAGGCGCACCCCAATTTTCATGCTTGCCGGCAGGTTGACGGAGACGTCTTGCTGCCGTTAATAGGGAAGTTTATGTGGAAACAATTTGATCGTCCCGATCCGAGGCTGCCCCGAGCACAAAATTCACAGTTTAGATGGATCATCCACGAAAAATGGACGGGATGCAGTTGCCACTAAGGAGCTCGGAGGATGTTGAAGTGTGTTCAACATATTTGTCTCGGTGTAACATTTTCTAGCATTGTTAATTATGATTGTCATACTAATGTATTTATCTTTTTATTAAATATTTTTGTAAACTATTCCTTTATCTTCTTTATCTTAATATTATATACTAGTTTTGAATTATACCTTTTTACTTCTTCCTGAATAACTCTTTCTTATTGTAAGTTCAGTTGTCAAGAAACCGCCAAGAAGGCAATAAAGTCTAAGTTAAATAAAAACCCTCAGCCTTCTTACTTCTTTGGGGGATATATATATATATTTAAGAAGAACATATATATTCCATTCTTTAATTCAGTTTTGCTCTGCCTTAGGAGTTTAGTTGACCCCTAGAGGGTTTAATAATAATAATAAGCTTAAAAGCTTTTCGTTTATCTAAGATTGTCCTTATGAACCTTCCTCCCTTTTATCATAACTATAGTTTCTAGATCTTTTTCTATTACTTCTCGTACCTTATCAAATTTATTTCCTAATCCTCCATTTCTTCTGACAAACACAATTTCCCGTGGCTTATATATTTTGTCTGACGTGTTCTTGTTGTTTTGAGTTAAAGATTTATTCTGTGTAGCCTGAAGTTTTTCTCTTATGTCAACTGGAAATTCTTCTCAAAATTATTAATCATATCCATGGGTTTCCTCCCCGTTACCGAGTGGATTGTGTTATTATATTTGAGTGTTGAGAGTAATAGCAGTTCAGCGGTATCATCTACATTTTATTGGACTTTAACACACCGCGTCAGACACCTAAACGAAAATATTAAAAAATATTTCTTCGGCGACTTCTTCTCAGCAGATTTCTGTCAAAAACTCTGAAAATAATTAAATTGCCATGAAAAGATTCTCAAAAATCTGTCGTTCGGAGTCGACTTTAAACTGTAGTGCCGCCTCTCATGTATGAAAAAAATTAATGCTCACAACATAAGTGGTGTGAAAAACTAGGTCATAATCCTGATTAAAAAAACAGAGCTCGGTTGTAATGGCCAATTACGTTACGTACGTTAACGCACAGCGCAATTTCTAAGAGTATCAAGTGGAATCTTTCGACTTGGCCATTGCTTTTGCTATACATTGGCGGAACAAAAAATTGTTGCACATCGAAATGGTCTCTCAAAAACATATTAATTGTATTTGAACAAAATGATCTTTCATTATGTCTATTGAAGATCTAGAATTCATAGGTAGAATTATTTGTGATTAAAATGTCCATATTAAACACTTCACCAGGATAGGAGGGTATAGGCGTTGCTTCAATCCCCACATTAGCAGGTTTCTCTGATATTTATTTTCTTTGCATATTCTACAATTTGTTATTACATATTTCAGCATCTATTTTGTACTAAGAAAGTAGTACTCGTTAATAATCTGAGGAAAGTTCTCCTGACGCGATCTCTGTGCTTTGTTATGTTCGGTGGTCACTAGTCTGGTCGTCTTCCCGTACTGCTGAACAAACTTTGAAGATGGTAGAAGAAGGTCGTCCTTGATCCTCGATCCTTGACAGATCGCAATAACAAACATTTGTGCCTGTTGAATTCACATTTTATTTTAAGTATGCCAGAAGCTTATCCAGTGGATCGTATAAATCAACTGAAAACTATTTTCTTGTTAGTTGAATAAAAATCAGATTTTGAAATTATAAATTGATATTTCAATCCGGGTATGTAAAAAAATTTCGGTGATAATTCCTCTATGAAGGCTCACCATCTCTTCAATTTAGCGTTTGGATTTTTTTGACATAGGAAAGGTTAGTGGCTGATGGTATGTAAAAATGCGAATTCTAGTAATTTTATTTTATTTGTAGCGCAGTTAGCTTTATTGCTTGTAAGTGTTCGCCAAATCATTGTGGTGGGTTATTAAAACAAATACCTAAAAATACGAAGAGGGGTCGTCCGGCTCTTTTCTACTTTTCCCAATTTTTATCTCATGAAATAACTGCGCCAAAAAAAAAAAACAAAAAAAAAAAAAAACTTGCATACAAAATTTTTGTTTATCAAAATCATGTTATTTTTTGTTTAAGTTTTCTCTAGTATGCTGTAATATAATTTCAGCCAACGCGTACATTGCTTTTGCTTATTTTTATCAATTTGTCAAAAGATTTCGATATGACTAGATCTCTTCAGAACAAAGATATTGCAGCGTATTTGCAATCTTTATCAGAAGATCAATCAGGCGATGAAAGCGAAAATGGGTTATCAGTAAATGTAAAAGATAGTGAGTGTTTTAGATTGATAGATAGCGTGATAATTCGATCGATATCGAATTCCATCAATTGTAGAAAATATACACGACATGCGGTTAGCAGGAGGATTTCTTTGGAAAACTTGTTCTCAAAACAGTTTCACACCAAGACGTCTTGCTGCCCATAACATTTTGGCTGAACATCCAGAAGCTACCCATTACGCAAACAAAGGAATTGGTGCTGAACTTACAACAGCCTGGTGACTGCTGATTGATAACACAATTTTGCGTCACATCCAAAAGTTTAGGCATTCTGAGGCATATAGACAACAAATTGGATTATGTCTTTACAAGAACTGGACAAATTCATCTCAGTTTTATAAGCTAGCGGTGCTCGTGGATGCAAAAATATATCTGTAAATGATTTATGGGAAAAAATATGGGGAGTTGCTTTTTTTTCACAAACTAGAGACCGATTCAGAGAAATAATGAAATATATTCGAAATTTTGTATAAAATATTAGCTTTGCGTAAATGTCAAATATCTGCTCAAAAGTTCCCTCTACTTGGGAAAAGTTGGCAATCGTCCACATAACATTACGCTTGGAGAGAACATTGTAATGCGTCTGATGACCCCTTTCGTAAACAAAGGGAGAAATGTGGCGACTGATAACTTTTTTACCTTAGTATCGGTGGCAGAGAGATTGCTCTCCAAACGTACAACTCTATGATGTTCCATCATATGTGAAAAAATTGAAATTAAATTTGCATGCCCATGAAGTTCTAAAAACCTAAAAATAATAAGTGCCTTCTGACAGTTTACCACGCAAAGAGACGAGACACAAAAATATTTTATTGCTGAGTACCATGGCTTTTTATAATTCAACAAAATTTGAGGTTGATGTTGTTGACCAAATGGTTAGAAAATATAGCACAAAGTCAAGCTTAAGAAGAGAGCCAGTACAAGTTTTTTTCAAAATATTATACTTGGCAGCAATAAATGCATGGGAGCTATTCCAAGAGGTAAGAGACAAAAATAATTAGTAGAAGAGAATTTATTTCACAAGTAGAGTCTGAACTCAGTCATATTGACAAGCAAACGCAAGCGGTAAATATTTATACACAAGTTTCACATATTCAGTCTATAAAATGACGACATTCTCAACAATAGCAACTTTCAATTTAAGTTTTTAAATTCAAATTTAAATTTTTCCTACTAAAACTTAAAGGTAGACAAATGACCCCTACCCGTCTTTTAAAATATATTAATTCTCCCATCTTTCTAATGTTAACAATGATTCAATTTCCCTATTCACAAAATCTCCAACTGATATCGGGTATGGATACGACCTACTGTAGATTGGTTTTTCAGTATTGATATCTATTTTTGCCTCCACTGAGGTGTTAAATGGTAACGACCTATTTGGGTCAGCAAATGCCTTAGCATTCGCAGACATAATCTCCGCCAAAATACGTGATGGTACTTCAGCTTTGTCTACCGTCATAAAGTTCACTTTATCTTTCTCTCCATGTGTTAAGGGTATGTTTCCTATTCTGAATTTTAGTTCGTTATTTCCTAAATCTATTGTTGATTGGATTTTCTTAAGGAAATAACAACCAATAATTCCGTCACTTTTTAAGTTTTGGTAGAATATAAAATGTGGTTACATAGTCGAAGATTACCATTTTACGTTTTTTTTCTATAAGGTTCATCCCATTCACCAAATTTATGTTTAACGGTTTTTCTAATGAAGTCACACCTACCAGGGAATCTATTGGTTGTATAAATTTTTTTGTCGTGCCTGTGTCTATCAAAAGTTTTAATTTTCTACCCTTAATTTTTTTTTATCAAAAGGTAGGAGAGGTTTTATACTAAAAAGTTAAGATGTTCTTCTGCAATTTCGTCTTCACTTTCTTCCTGTTCATATTCGAAAATCGAGTCTATATCCTCCATTTCCAGAGTTTTCTAATTCTAGGCAGACTTCCCTGAATTCCCGTATTTACGCTTATTTACAGTACTATTTGGCTGTTATTACGGAGATTTATTCATTGCTGGTTGTGGTTGTTGAAAACGCCATTGGCCATATTCAGTATCCATTAGTGTCGGATTTGTACGTTTGGGTCTGTAGGACGGGTGTGCTACTAGGAGTGGGTGGTGGACAATTTTCAGGAGTTCCATAGTTATCTAAGCAGCAAAATAAATAATAAATTCCTGATAAAATTATTAACTAAAGGGTCATATAAGATAAGTACTTTTCATTTAGATGATTATAGGAACATTACAAGGTCATTAAATTCGGATAAAACTGATTGGTATAGTTTTGAAACAAACAGACAAGACCAATAAAAGTTATGATATGATTGTTGCAGACTTGCGATCGCAGGGGCTTGAGGCTATTGAAGCTGTAAATAAATTTCAATGGAAAACAAAAGAACCTCTGAATATGTTCAGAATATCGTTTGAATCTCCAGAAGATGTCAAAAAGATATACGGAATTAAACACATTGTTAATACAATTGTACAAGTGTAACCAGTGAGGCAACAAAGATTAGTCAAACAAGGCAGAAAGTGTCAATCGTTTGGACATTCTAAAAATTATTGCAATAAACAACCACGTTGTGTGAAATTTGCTGGAAAACACAGCACCCTTAAATGTAATCGCGAAATTAGTCAACCAAAGTGATCCAATTGCGATTGTCCATACCCAACAATACATCGGGGTTGCACTGTAGCTAAGTAACTTCAAAAGCTGTGAAATAATAATTTGAAATCCAAGTAATACACCAAGTAGCAAAATGTATCATAATTTTAATTCAAATCGTTCAATTGGTGGTAATGACCAACAAACAAATGAACGTAGAGAACCGCAATACTTGAGAGGATTGAACAATCCAGTTACACAAACTGGTCAACAGAACAACATAAACTGGTCAACATTTCTTTTATGCATCTGTTCTGAAAACTGAAAATAATATTTCGAGAAGTACTGGGCCTTGTCGTAAATTTTAAGCAGACAGGAAGAGTTTTTCAAATTTAAATAACATCGTTTAAATGTTCTGAAACAGATAACGCAACAAGAATAATATTTAAATGGAGTTAAAAATTATGTTATGGAATTCTAATGGTCTAATGAAGAATCAAAGAGAGCTTGAAGTTGTTCTGAATAATGAAAAAATTGATGAGTGCCTTATCTCTGAAACACATTTTACTAGAGAATCTTTTATAAGATTCAAAAATTTTGAAATATATCACACAAGTCATTCAAAAAATACAGCTAGAGGAGGAAGTGCGGTTATAATAAGGAAAAACATAAAACAGAAGAAGAAAAACTAAGCACTGAGGAATTCAAGCAACAACAATTCGATTAACAACAAACTCACAGAAACTGCTGATAATGTCAATATACAGCCTTCTGCGTCACTCAAGTCAATTGATTATAAAAATTTCATAACAAAACATGATTCAAGGATCCCGTTTGAACACTACCAAGGGAAAAGAACTATGTAAGGCAATTTTGGAAAGCGGATGCGAAGTTGTGCCAACGGGTAGCCCAAGGTATTGGCCAACAGACAGTAGTAAGACATCTGATCTTATAGATTTGTTTATAATAAATAAGATGTCAAAGTCGTGTATCAAGCTAGAAAATGGATTTTATCTTAATTCCGACCATTCACCGATATATATATGACTGCCTATGAAAAGCCTATCTATAGGACAAAATTTCCTTTTTTGACGAATAAATTTACCAATTGGCAATATTTTCAGACTTAATGAACCAGAAACAGCTGATGAAATTGAGGAAGACGTTGAGTTTGTTACGAACTTAATTCAAAGCACTGCGTAGGAAAGCACTCCGTACCCTCCAGATAAACAACACGTCGTTTCATACCATAAAGAGATGATAAAAAATAAAAGGTTGAGAAAGATGTGACAACGATCTAGATTGCCAGCAGACAAGAAAAGGCTTAATAGAATATATAAGAATAGAAAAAGTATAAGAACTCACGTTTCAATAACTATTTGCAAACGTTGAATAAAGAAAAAACATCAGACTGTTCATTGCGGAAATCAACAAAAAACTTAAAGAGACCCACAACACAAATTCCTCCCATTCACATGGCAGTCGAAAATTGGGTTAGAACAAATGGCCAAAAGGCAGCATTGTTTTCTAACTATTTTGCTAGTGTGTTCTCTCTTGATATTTCTTCACCATCTACCACGCAGGAAGTCAGTAGACTTAATGGTCGAGGTAACTACACAATATCCAAAGTAACACCAATTAAACTTCTTAAATAAATCCATCTTAATCAAAAATTAAATAAATGTCCTGAATTCGACTTAACAACAACTGAAGTTCCTAAACATCTTCCAAATAACATAATCCTAAAGCTAACACAAATTTTCAATGCTTCATTTAGACCATCGTTTTGGAAACTCGCCGAAGTAGTAATGATACCAAAATCTGGAAAACTTCAAACTAAAGTTAAATCAGATAGGCCTATTTCGCTTCTGCTCATCTTACCGAAATAATATGAGAAAATATTACAAGTACGCATAAAACAGGAAATTTAACAAAGAAACTTAAACGCTAAACATCAGTTTGGCTTTAGAAATGCACATTGAACAATTGACCAGGTTCATCGCATTACTGATGCAATATAAAGAGCTTTAGAGGAAACAATGCTTGAACCGCTGTATTCTTAGACGTTTCACAAGCATTCGACAAAGTCAGTCACACGGGTTTACTCACGAAGCTAAGTACACAATTTCCAAGGGCATACTGCACTTAATTTAAATTGTACCTGAAGAAAAGGTTGTTTCGCTTTAAAATTGAGGACAAATATTCTCAATTAAGGGAAATACATTTGCGAATGACACGGCAATTTTGTCAGTTGCCAGAATTAAAAATGAGGCGAACACAAGTTAAAAAATAGACTTACTTCGGTCTTAGAATGGACTAGAAAATGGTGCATAAAATTAAATATTTCTAAGTCAACACATATTAACTTTTCAAATAAATCAACTTTAGGTATCCCTATATTCATTTACGGTATACAAATACCATATGCAAATACGGCAAAATATCTTGAAATTACACTGGATGCAAAGTTACGTTGGAACGAGCATATTAAAATTAAAATTGTGGATCTACAACTAAAATGAAAGAGGCTAAACTTGTTAATCGGGAGAAAATACTAACTGTCTATTGAAAACATATTGTTAATATGTAATCAAATATCAAAACCTATACGGACTTATGGATCACAATTATGGGGATACACATGCGAGAAAAATACAACTATTATACAACGTTTTCAGAACACTGTATTCAGATGCATCGTAAATGCACCTTGGTATATACGCACAAGTGATTTGCATCGTGACCTTGGTGTAAAAACAGTTAAAAAGTAGATTGAAAACATAGCAACAAGAGACCAATTAAATTAAGAAGCATCATCTTTTGCTGATCCCATTGATTTGGAGGGCAGCCATACGACCTGATCAGAAATTCTATTTTAGCTTGATGACGAAATATCATCATAAATATATATTAAACTAAAATTTATTTTATGTTTAGTTAACTGTTTGGAATTAAATTATTTGTTAGTTATAGTAACTAGTTGTAATAACTAATAAATGAGAATTTAAACAAAAAAAAAATAGGAGGCGCAACCCTGATACAAAATCGCGTAAGGCGTTGTCCTTTGCCAATTCGTTAAGTGCTGTCGCTACCTCGTCATTGTCAGAGTACGTCATTTTATTCTATTAATGATAAGGGTCAAATGTTCGTCCACCAAGTCATAAAATTCTGAAATTGTCAATCTTTCTTGACTTAGAATACTGAGCTCGTTTTCCAATGCTTGCAGAAATCTTTTGTCTGCATAACATTGGTCTAGTTTAGCTATAATGGCCTCAAAATTAAGAACTGTGTTTAATGACGCCAGTTTGGCATTTGTCCTGTTATTTGTTCCTGTTATTTTGTTCCTAAATACTCCTATAGCTATGTAATAATTCTCTGCATCTTCTGGGCAGTAATTCATCGCAAAATGCGCTGCATGTCTCCATGTCGGATATGATTGCACGTTGCCCTTAAACTCCGGTAAGGGCTAAATAAGGTCCAATGGACTACCTCTACTACTGTCAGGTATTGATACAGGTTCGAAAGTTTCTATTCTATGATTAAGATTCTCAAATCGTCTTGTCAGAGCTTTAATTTTTTCTATCAGATCTTCTGTCAGTGCCTCTACGGTAACATTGATCAGGCCCAATGCTTCTTCCTCAGATAAACTCAAGTGGTTTTAGATAAGTAAAACAAAAAATGCTTCGGTTTCGCTCTTTTCAGCTTTTTTTGCACTTCTCAGTTGTTTCACACTTTTTTTTTTGAATTTTAAGTAAATTTAAATAATAAATTCATTGCTGACTAATCATATAAAAACTTTACAAAATTTTTCATTAATTAGCCAATCAAAGTAATACAATAAAATTAAATGCTTATCAAGTATTTGTCACAAATAATCAAACCATCGACCAAATGAAATTATGAAATCTAATCCGTTGCTAACTTGTATCCATCATCCAATTTTACTATATAATGCATTCGTTTTTGGTAAAAATATTAATTTTATTCTACTACTATCTATTTGGATTTAGCATCTACAACTACTAAAAAGTAACGTTCTTCTTGGTAAGGACCAACGTAACCAACATGGATGCACCATCCAATTACTTTCTGGTTCTTCCCAGGGATGAAGTGGAGCTTTTACCGGACTGTTCTTATTACAAATTTTTCGCTATCTTTATCGATTCCAGTCTAATAAGTATAACGCCTGGCTAATTGTTTCATTTTCGTTGTTCCTTTGTGTGTATAATGAAGTTCCTGTACAATAGTAGTTTGTAATGAGCTTGGAATTACCATTAGTTGTCCTTTGAATAAAACCGTTATTGTCAATGATAAATTCGGAACCAGCTATTGCATTATTACGTATCTCTTGTACTATTTTCGTAAATCATACATCATTCTGTGTCTCTTCCTGAATTGTCTTGCAATTAAATTTCTTCGAAAAAATCTGGTTTAGGAAACTGAATAAAAGATGTACTTTCAAGTCAATTGAATAGATTACATTTTCATTTGTTTTACAGATACTTTTTAAAGACACACTGCGTAGATGTTCTTCGTACTATTTTTATGAATAATCTTTATAATATCTTTGTAATCAGGCCGACGTCATTTGTGGCAGTTTTTGTTTTGATGAAATATTCTCCTTAATGGTTGGTAACAAGTATAAACTGCCGACCAAATATATATATATGAAAACGCTGAACAGCGTAAAATATAACTTCTAAATTCCAAAATGAACTTGCGCCACAAGCCAGTTGAAGTGGTAATTCTGGGTTTCAATTTATTAAGATGCTTTCTGAATTTTACGGGTGAATTTAAATTATGAATTCCTGTATAATAGTTTCCATAAAGATGTTGTTATTGTTCACACATTCAAATGAAATGAATCTCGAATAATATGTAACCACAGCCAGAAAACGTCTAACCTCATTAACGGTTTTTGGGTCAAGCATTTGTAGGACGCCAATTTTGGAAGGAGATTTCTCGTATTCTTAAAACTGTTGTAAACAACACCTTAAATTCGACCAACATTCTTCTATAGCCTTACCATGTACCTCGAAATATGATACTGTAGTAGGCGCCTAAAATAGTATCTAGTTTATTATTCGATTCAGAAGATGCTGTTTTTATTTCAAAAGTTAGGATATACCATACACCAAACATTTATTTACTCCAACCATGTAGTCTACGCATAAACCACCCCTCCATCAGCTTCTGGAATTACAACAAGCGAACTCCAATCGCTGTTTGAAATTTTTGTAATTATGCCAGCACTTTCTAAATCGTCCAACTCCTTATTCACTCCTTCTATTTATGAGTACGGCTTTGAATTATTATAATTCGGTACGCATCCAATTTTCTTCTTAAAAACGTTAGAAAGTTGTTCAATAATATCTTCAATGCTATTATGATTATAAAAAATATCTTTTCCAATTCATTTAAATTAATGTGAAGACGTCTAATCCACGATATACCTAATACTGCAGCACAAGTATTCGTAACCACATACATTTTATTTGAGGTCGATACGCCATTGTATTTGATATGGACTCGTACTTGGCCATCAGATATAAAAATGGTCTTGGTATGCGAAAGAAAAATAACACTCGCTTTTTTTAATTGCTTATTCAAGTTCAAATTTTTGAATTGTGTACTCGGAATAAACGTGCATCCCGAGACAGAATCTATTTCGAATTAAACGCCGAAAGTATATTTCGTATATATTGGCTTAAAAATCCTCATTTTCTGAATTTTATCTTTTTTATTTTTATCTAGTCTAACTCCGAATTTCATTTTTAGGGAGGTAATGCACACTTTACTAGTTTTCCAAGAAATATTGCAGAATTTTCTCGAACTGCTTAAGGACTTGACTAAATATCAGATTTATTCATTCGACCTACCAAAATTACATGTCTGTTCAAAAGGTATGATAGTGAGTATGTACTAAAATGTGTATTTGATAGATTTTTTTGTGGAAAATTTCATAAAAAGTATACATCACCGTGTGGCACCATTTTCTGATTAAAGTGGGGCAGAAATCCACCAGATTTTTTTTACATAATTGCAATGCTTTGTAGGATAGTCAGACAGGGCTTTTTTAAAAGCTTTTTATGTATATGTATGTTCTGCTGTATAATTTTCGTACTATAATTCCCCTCTATGTACTTGGCTTAAAAATCTTGTTAATTAACACTTTCTTTTTCACTCGACCCGAATTTATTGTAACCCGTTACCAAACAAAGGAATCCAAATGTTTTTTCTAGTATGTATTCTTCAAAAATTTAATCAGTAATAAAATATTTTAAAAGTTTTAAAAAGAAGAATAAAAGTATATATAATGAATTCAGAGCTGGTGCTGCATAAAAAATTATAGGTTGAAAAACTGCCATATATATGAACATTTTATTTGGGATATTCAATTCCGATTTTCGGTCATATGGAGCGAATTGATAACATTTATTTATAATATTAGTAAATAAAATCGCCATGAAAACGTTTCTCGTTCAGGTTTGACTTTAAACTGTAAATCTCGCCACTCATGTTTAAAATTACAACAAACAATATAAATAGTACTGTATCATAATCCTCACGAATTATGTATGTAAAAGTTATTTATTCTTTAAATTTCAGTCTTGGATCTTTTCACACAAAATTATTGATTACCCAAATATGTTTGAACCTATTTCAATAATTCAGACTTTGTTAGAAAGGATAGAGATTAGCCTTCAAACATATAGGTTATGAGTTTTGATGGGGTAAACTTGGAAAATATTATTTTTTTCTTATTTTTTTCTATTATTTAATTAAAAACTCTAAACCAAGTGGTGACACACTTAAAGTCCATTCTCTTGTGAAGAGATTGACATTCCGATTGATAAGAACGGACAGAAATTGCCGTAGGTATTATTTAAGGAGTTATTTAAGAGTTTTTTATATATGTTATTTTATCAAATGAACTTTAAGTTAAAAATATTCAATATTTTGGGTTTTCTGCAAATATTATTATTTCGCTTTACGCAAACATCAGTCAACTTCTGGTAGTCGCTCAAACTTGAAATTGACACATTTTCCAATAAACAATCAAGATCCATCAAAAATTCTGAAAACTTTTCAACTGAAAGTTCATTTCAAAAAAATATACATGTAAAATATAACACGACTGTTCTACTCTTTAAATAAGAACTACGGTAATTTTTGTTGGATTTTATCACACGAAGTGTCAATCTCTTCTCAAGAGAATGCACTTTAAGATGTCACCATTTATTTTATAATTAAAGGTTTGTACTCTGAATGGACAAACTTGAAAAAATATGAAAAAATTCGCATTTGCCAAGTTTACCTCATCAAACTTCATAGAATATTAAGTCGAATATTATATATGTAAATGCCGTTTTAAAGGCCCATCCCTTCCGTTTGTAAAAAAGCTTAAATTTGTGACATTTGTTAAAATATGTTTGTGTAATCAATAAATTTGTGTGTAAAGTCCAAAAAACAGTTTTTGTCAAATAAACAAGTTTGTAGGGCTCAAGAAATATTAAAAAAATATTATTGAGTTCTACTCAACAAAACTCACAACCTACACTATGTCATTAGCTGGGTATATTTCATTGTTTTATTTTGTCGCATAGTGTAATTTATTGTAATTGTTTTTATGAAATAATAAAAACTAAGGTTTATTTAAAATTTGTCTATCCTTTTTGTGACACAGTGACTTAATCATTTTTATAATGCTTGATGGGAAATTGTAATTTAAGATTTTATAATCAATAACACACTAAGTCAATAGCAATAAAATCATTTCAATAGAATTAAAATTAAGGCTGTACGGTGTTGTGTTGAGGCCTAAACCCATTTTGCTGTGATGGAAGGATACCTTCCTCGTCGACAAATTTGTTGACTTTTTCTTTAATAATTTTAAATAATAATTAATTGATAAGATTTATTTGGCTTATTGATTAGGATAACCTTAGATTATTTTCTTGCTTTATGAATATAAGAAAGACGAAGGCATGTATTTATAATAGAGGTGAGATATTTCATTCCTTTTTTGAAAGGGCGTTTAGCCATCTGTTATCAATATCAGCTATACCCGGAGACTTAAGAGACTTACTTGAAATGTTGAATGTTAGAATAGTTTAGATCACTACGTTAGTCGTATCAGCTTTACTTAGATTTAAAGTCAGTTGGTGATTAGAACAAACATTGCCCAATACTTTGCTTTTTCCATATCATTATAATGCTAGACCCACTGTGCATTGTAGTTGTAACAGAGTTCGATTTCAATCTTAATGTTTTTGCAGCGCTTCAATAATGGGAAGAGCTTATTTCCATGGTTGAGAGGAAAGAGCTCCAGAAGTTGTTTCTAAAAGTCATAATGTTAGCTTGAATACGTCGATTTAAAAGCCTAAAATAAATCTTATCCGGCACATTACGATATCGCATCAATGCCGTCGCAAATAATTTCGGACAATGATTAGCTGTTTTAAAGTAGGGGGAAATGGTTTACGTTTGACAAGAACTCTACGAGAAATGTTTTCTTCCTTTACAATTTTTGTAACCTCAGTAAAAATTTTGATCATACCAATAATATTGGTTGTTTCTGATATAGAATCAATGTAACATTGGTTAAGTGTTTTTTCTATAATAAGATATATACTGTTGACTGAGATAGTATGTAAAGTGTGTGTGCTGTTGAAATCTTCTCCTAACAGATATTCATTTCTACAAGGGTTGTGAAGGTCTGAAACGAAAAGTTGTTTCCTATTGCGAGTTGGACTATTATAGGCACCAAGCAAATAGCAAGCGAATAAGTACGTGCTATTTAGCAGCCATAACGACTTTGGCCCTCAGTCACTGTAATATATCATGTTACACCTACAAATAATTTATAAAAAGGCAAATAAAGATATTTAGTTATTAAAATATTTGTACATTGATATTAAAATTACAAATAATATACCAAAACTATATACACATATGTATATATACAATATAGAAAAGAAGGAAAATAAAAAATAAAATATATACATATATATATATATTTATAATATATTTTATATATAATATTAATTATACATATATATATTTTATATACATATATATATATATATATAAATATTCACTTCTTCCGAATATTTTCTATTAGATAGAATTCTCTAGGATTATGTCGTTTATCTCTGTTATGATCTTTATTCCTGATTTGACAACGGATTTTCAGTTTCTCTTTCGGCATAGATGTAGGTACATTTTAATAAGGAAATTCTTGCACCCAATATATACAGTGAACAGCAAAAGTCTTAGTACGGCAATATAGTATTTTAACAATTTTAGGGATTTTAGCTAAAAGTTTGTATAAAAATCTAAAGTTCTTATATTTATTTCATTAACTTATTTCTGTTCTATTATAAAACAAAGAATTTTTTTATATTTTCACAAAATAAAAAAAAAGAAAACTATTCTGGTAACAATATGAAATGTAATAGTTTGAAATAAGTCCATAGACTTGAAATAAATAAATAAATAAATAAAAATACATAAAAGTATCACACTGTCGATATGACGATTTATACCCTTATTTTGACTATTTTTAGAAACTAAAAGTTTACATAATTTTGTTGACTTTAGCATATTGAAAGCCTCTTTAAGCTTTGTATTTGCTTTGACATTGCTTTTTTTGCTAATTTAGTTTAGAAACAACAAGGAGTAAAGTATTATATTTTTAAATTATTTATTGATGATATTACATAAAATGATAAATAATCTAAATAAATGCGTCAATTATTAAAGAGACTTAAAAATAAATGATAAAATATTTAAAGAAAAATGGTAAGTTCTGCAAAAATCCTAACATTATCCAGCAAATGATAGCAATACCAAGAATTTTGAAATAATATTGGCACTGTTTGTAGTTGAGCATAATTTACTATTTGTCGTTGTAGATCATTTTTAAAGATTCGAATATAACTTCTAATATTATCCTAGACCACAGGCAAGCGCCATTATTTTTTTTCGTACGACCGACACTCAGGAAGGCCCCTACTTACGCAGTGAATTTTGTTGAAATTAGGAAAGCATGTCATGGGAAGGGTGAAAGAGGGAGTAGTGTTTGTGGACACTAGATTTGAAACTTTTTATGCCATAAGTGACAGGAAAGCCCTCTGCAGGTAGGGAGTTCCATTTAGGAATAGTCCAAGTAAAGAACGTATTTTGTCTGTAATTCAGTATGCGCTCCACTGACCAAACGGCCAGAAATGAAGGTGCTCGCCGAGAAAGACGAGTGTTACGTAGAAATACATGATTTTTGGGAACAAGTCCCTTTATTTCGTTCGAGCAAAATCTGTTGTAGTAGCTATAGAACAGTGAAACAAAATCCATATTGCAACGATTCTCTAATAAATCAATGGAACTGGATACACTATTGTCATTAAGGAGAACTTTCTCCCTCTCCTGTACGCGGTCGGAAGTCTCAAAGTAGATGTGAGAGTAATATTTCATCCTCGGTGGGATATATGTATGTGGTGTAAGTAGGAAGCTTAGATGAAGTGAAATATTTCTTGTACCGTCGTAAGAAGCCGAGGCACTAAAAAATGTGTCGGTTCTAACGTCCATAACGCAAAAATCTTCTGAATCCCTTATACTTATGCCAATCGTGGATACATATATTATGCAATATTATTGGTACGCTTATGTATCAATAAACAATACTGGGATAGATTGTTTTAACCTTAAACAATTATTTATTTAAATTGAAATTGAGTTATATTTCTGCGATCCCCAAGGTTGGTATGCTCCATTAAAGATTCCTGTTACTATATTAGGATGTTTAATAGATTGAATACCATTTTCTAAATCTTGAGCTAAAATATGTTTTTTTTTTTGAATAAAGTGAAAGTGCGCCGATATTCTCTAAATTAGTATTCATATTTATGGAATCGAATTGAATAGATTTATGAATTAATACCGCTGAGTCAGAATTTAAATTGAGTCGGAAGAAAGAGATAGGTCGTTGTCGCCCTTCATTCGTTTTGGTTTCTTTTGTATGTAGTTGTGTCTTTCATTGTCGAAGTTATCATACTCAGAATCCTTTTGGAAGTATGACATATTAGGATGATGAGCAATTATCCCTATCATAGATTATACTGGCAGCGACGTTGACATATGGAATTTGTGGTCGATGATGCTGTAAGCTAGTTGCAAAATTGACAGTAGAGTGGATATCATGTCTCTCATCAAAGCTCTACCGAGCTGTTTTCATCTCAACTTTTTCCATCACACATATTGCCTGATTTTTTCCTCCCATAAATACTGGACGAGAACTGTTTAAGACAGAGTAATTAGTGTTAGATAGATTAAAATAGAAAAAAACTCTACAATTAGTTATTTTCTGGCATTTTTCATTTAAATCTTTTTCACATGGGCCAATTCACCATATTTTAAACAACATTCAGAACTTTTACAATAATTCGTAGGGTGACCAAATAGAAGACACTTTGAACATCACATAGCAATGGAACAGTTCGTCAATATAACTGTTACTTTCTCATATCTAATATAAATCATTTGTGGTAGATGGACAGCATCAAAAGATAATAAAATAGATCCTGTTTCCAGAACTAAACCGTTAGCCTTTTTATGAATTTTTCTTACTTCTATTGCTTTACTCGAAGATAATTCATTAAGTATTGTTG
Organism: Sarcophaga bullata; assembly: GCA_005959815.1. Taxonomy (NCBI): domain Eukaryota; kingdom Metazoa; phylum Arthropoda; class Insecta; order Diptera; family Sarcophagidae; genus Sarcophaga; species Sarcophaga bullata. Next base: position 4,102 of record QOCX01001070.1, on the reverse strand, counting down.
CTTCTTCAATTCCTCCCAAGCCATCCGAATAGATTACGCCCTTAACACAGTTTTTATATTTTTTTTTTCATTCACTTTGATGTAATTATTAAGTTGAACAAATTTAATAAGTTTGTTTACCAAATCTTCTGTGACAACAATTAATTTACCGAAACTCTATGTATTCTGCATCCTCACCATAGCAAATGTTATTAATATACTTTTTATGAAGAAAAGAGATACGTCATATTTCCTTTAGTTGATTCTTTTTTCTCAATTATAAGATGTTTTGAACCAGATGAATTCACTAATAAATTTTTACCTTCATATAATTTTAAGCCTAGAGAATATTCATTATTATTTTCACTTCACTGAAAATTTTTATTTAAATTCATCATATTAGTAATAATATAAGAGCAAAAGACAAAAAGTAGTAAAAACAATAATTTATTAAAAAATTTATCGTTCTTTGTATTAATTTTATTATTGTAAACACGAATGTAATTGTTATTGTCTTTTTTACTCAATTTAAAAGTTCCGTTAGTTTGATTTTGTTTTGTATAATGTTTTGAAAAATTAACAGAGCAAAATCGAGATGAGAATGCTTTGAAAGATGGTTAGCGATTGCCCCTGTAATAATATTATTATTATTATAATAATTATTATTATTTTTTTCATTAATATAAAAATTAACATAGCAATTAAGTGATTCCTGCTAATTCTATTATCAAATTTTATAGCTCTTGAACTGAAAATAATTCGTTTTGATTTCTTTGATTCGAGTTTCGAATAAGCAGGCTCTAATGATTCGGAAAATCTTAAAGGAAGTTTTTTATGAAGACATTTCCTGAGCTCCATATAGTTAGGTTTAGCCAACCTAACAATTTGGTGATAATGTCTCATGGAGCCCGTTACAATTCGGTGAGGTAATGACTGAGTAGTTCAATCCGTGGTATTATGTGGACCAGTATATTTTACACAGAAAGTCTTAACATTACAATAAGATAAGCTATGACAAAATATTTGGCAAGTAGGAAATTTATTTTTCTGAGTATTTTTGTGCCCCATTTGACGTTAATGTAATCAATATAACTATCAAATAAAATATAAAAATGTTTTATGCCCTTCCAATTCTATTGACTAACTTCAAGATAATTCTAACTGCTTTGATTAGTTTAAATCGCAAGTGTTTTGTCTATCTAGTACCAACAGCAGTGCCTTAAATGGCCTACCATTTGTTGTGTCATATTAAAATATTTTTAATTTATAATTTAAATAGGGGATAATTAGTCATTTCTAATTATCGAGTAATCATAAATTTCTATTTTTGCACATTAAAGAATAGTAAACTATCGTAAGTTTTTTTATTTTTATTTTTTTACTAATATTTCGCCTTGCATATCATTGTTGTCAACTAACGCTTGCAATAGATGGCAATAGTTGGAACTTACAAAGCAATGTGCTTTCATTTTAATTTTTCATTGCATTTTCTGAGTTGAGACTAGCCTCATGACTGTCGACAATGCACTTAATGTGAATTCTTTTACTTAAAATTTTTCGTATAGATTGTATTAGATTTTGACTTGCTTTTTTCTTTTGTTATTGTTTTTTATATTACTTACTTTTAAGTATAAACAATGCCGTGAATATTTGTTTGTGCGAAATGTTCGATGCTGATCACAATCAAATTATAATTAACGTTATTATTTTGTGTGTATACATTCAAAAAAGAAACAAAATTTACTGACTGTCCTTGTATTCTTGTGATATTTCAAAAAGTTAACGAATTGAGTATTAAGTATAGATTCAAAATACATAAAAGCATAGAAATTTTTCAAATGTTCAGAACAAAGCAATATCAGTTTTAGTAGATACGGCGTTGACTATAAATACAATAAAAAAATAGCAATTAACGTTAACAAAAAATAGTGCAATTATTAAAACGTCGATAACAAAAAATCTTAAAATTAACAAAAAACTAATACAACTATTGAACCGTCTGCGACAAAAAATCTTAAGATTAAGTAAGTTTTACTTACTTGATTGGTTAATAATATCCTTTAGTCAGGATTACGACTTAGCTTCTTACACTATAATGTTATATGTACCGCGTGGGTTGAGAGTTTCATAGTGAATACCTAAATCTTAATACAGTAGACAAACTGCGCGACTACAACCTCTAGTAATCCAGGTTATAAACTCGGATATTCGAATTTATAAACTTAAGAGGCTTACCACCTCCCCCTCCCCATCCTCCCCGAATAATCGATTTAGATGCCCTGTGTGCTATGAGCGTGTGCTAGACAATTAGCGTGGAGGGTCGTGGGTCTGTTCACTACACCGAGAGCATATGATCTAAGTTACTCAGCTAATAAAGAACTTTGTAATTTTTGTCGATATTTCGAAAACAAATAATTAATTACATTATTGGGTTTAACGATTTTCAACGGCGAGCGTGTTTGTGACACTTTTAATATAATGATTTTTGTCGATATTAATAATCACTGAATTCAGCAATTCAGCATCGCTGTGTACCTTGTTTTATTAAGTTTGAAAGTCGCCGTAGTCTAGTAGGTAGGTGTTGGCTTATTAGACGAAAGGCCAGGATTCGAATCCCGGTCAGATATTAAAAACGAAATATTAAAAAAATTTTCTCAAAAATCTGTCGTTCGGAGTCACTTTAAACTGTAACTGTAGGTCCCGCCACTCATGTATAAAATTAACACACACAACATAAGTGGTGTGAGAAGCTAGAACGTAATCCTGACTGAAGGGCTGTAATGGGCAATTATGTTAAGTATATATTAAGTTTGCCAAAATTTTTACTCAAATTGTAATTTTCTTTGTTTTACGATACACTGTGCTTATTACTTAGTTGTTTGTTTGTATTACTTACTCTGCCTCTTTTATTATATCTTTGCTTATATTCCATTGTAGAACATAACCATTTGTATGGGCTGTTAGTAAGGTATTTTCAGAGGACCAATCCATAGCAACGGCGAAGCCATACAGTGCAGTCGTGTGATGCATTTCGCTTATATCGATAGTACTTCGCTTTGTCGAATGGCTGTGATAGTGTTGTTCGTATTTCCAAATATATATATCGCCATCATGAGTAGAGCCCGCGAAAATATTCTTATTAAAAGAATTTGTACATAAACTTTTCATACATGCTTTTAATGGTATGCTTTTTATTTCGTTGTAAGTCACAAAGCTTCCATTGGGCATTCGTATCGGTATAAATAGTTTTAGACATTGCTCAACATGCTCACACCAATCGTCATGGGATGCAATTGTTGTCACCACTAAAGCAGGTGCATTATGGGTGTGTACCATTAACCATATGGCAAGCCCTTGTGAATTTACTACAGCTGGTATTGATATTTTCTGATAGGGTTGAATTTCAAGGTATATTAAGGAATTATGCTCGGTATTTGATCCCATTAAGGGCGTTGTGCCCTGAAGTAGTTCCTTTTCAATATTGGGGTATATTTTTCGCAGCCAATTCCCCAATTTTCTTTCGTCTATATTCTTGATTAAACCTTGGTAAATTTCAGTCTGCGTTTCCTGCGAAATTTTTGCTAGAGTTTGTACTGAAACACTAGTTTTTGGTAGCGACGGATCAGTTGTTGTACCGCTATTTACAACTTTTAATTTCTTTTCTTTCTTATCACATGCTGTGAATCCAATAACCATTGAAGTATAATCAGATAATTCGTCCATATTCTTTAAATTGCTACTCTTGAAATTTTCGTTTAAACTGAAGTTTTTATAAAAATACTTCATAAAAGTCTTAGTAATCAATGTGTATATTGCTATGGAAACGGTCAGGTCGAAACGGTATGTTGTTTTTAACCCTTATATTAATTTTTTAACCCTTATATTAAAATTAAAATTCTCAATCATTAATTTTTAAGGTGAAATTTTCTAGTATGTCAAAATTCATTCTTTTGTAATATAGGTCCATATTGTACATACTTTAGTTAATTCTGTTTAAAGTCATTTTCCCAATTTTAGGCCTTACTTAATTTATGAATAAAGTCACGGTCAAAACTTTACGTTTATCAGTGAAGTATAAAAGACTAAATAAGTATGTATGACGGGTTACAAACGTTGTGTTTCT